>JBCEWD010000005.1:1071266-1084431 GCA_039654425.1 Cataglyphis rosenhaueri | reverse complement strand
AGCTTGTCGGGAGCGCTCGGAGCTTGTCGGGAGCGCTCGGAGCTTGTCGGGAGCGCTCGGAGCTTGTCGGGAGCGCTCGGAGCTTGTCGGGAGCGCTTGGAGCTTGTCGGGAGCGCTCGGTTTCGTTCGGTTAGCGGAGGCCGTATAACAACCGTATAACGGTACGATAAAAATAGCTAAACGCCTCTGCTTATGCCCGGCTGATGCTCGCCGGGCGGCAGACTTTCAGCGGACGACGTCCCGGGAACGATGAGGTGACGCATCGTTACAATTGGAAACATATTTCTTTGCAGATGTTTGAACACGATATATCCTTTATAATTTATTGGATAGTTACCTTCACATAGTACACATTTAATCATTATATCTGGATTTTTTTCGGACAGTGTATATTTGAATGGTTTCCAGCACATTTGACATATCTTGCGTTGCGAAAAAAACAAAAGGTTTTGTTCGACGTAGAATATGGATAAAGATCTCTTAATGCTTCTATGTTGGATATATATATGTGACTGTGTATTCATCGTTATTAATTTCTTGTTTTAGAACTTCTAGTAGAGATGTATATTTTTAATACAACTCTGAAATTTTTCTCATGTTTTAACTTATAGGTGTGAATTTCTTACTTGTAATTCTTTGATTATTATTGAGTATTTTTGGGGGATTTTTGATTGGATTTTTACTTGGCTATTGTTCATCACTTTAATCTCATACTCATTTCTTGCAGTATCTTCCAGTAGAGTTAATGGAGTAATGGTTGCGATTCCTGCTACAAATATAAGTGAAGATTTTGTTATTTTTACTTCCAGTTCTATTACATTTTCTTGTAAATCTTGCTCTAATTTTTCACATTTATTATATGTCGGTCCCTGAGCTTTGAACTAATAATCGATTTTTAAATATTTCTAACTTGTTGGAATGATGTCAGGACTACCACGGAACCTTTTTTAGAAATTATTATGTTTTTCTTTGTTTTGATCTAATACACCTGCGTGCTGCTCAGCAAGACTTCGTTTTCGTATCAAATTTCTTGTAGAATTTGACCTAGATCTACCTTGGAAAAAATTTTTTGATAAAGTTTGTTGCATCAAAATTTTATTGTTGCATTGTTTCCCACATTGAATGTTAGAAGTGATTTTGTCATTTATATCTGTTCATATTTTTTTATATAGTTTTTGTTAATGTCATTCATCTTGTTCCCACAAATAGTAGAAATAAATTTACTCTGTTGCCGCAGAACCTATATACAGCAAAAAGGCATTTTAAATACAATGAGGTGATGCCCCAAGATAATCGTTTGAGACTCTGTTATAAACTCAACCTATTCACTTCTTGCAAATACATCTTGAATTAGGTAGGAATCCTGTTTAGAGTACTTCTTTGTCTGATCTCTAATCCTCAATCTGCTCAGCAAAGGAGATCAGCGTAGCTACTGAACTTACATAGATAGCTGCTCTTAGGATCTCGGAGACACTCAAGCTCTATCACCAACTTCAAAGTTTTGTATTTAAATGGAGATGGGGCATTTAAAAGAGGAAGATTTATGTAGAATGTAAAAACGAATATAAAGGTAGGAGAGATGAGAAAAGACTTGGAGATTGAGATATATTTTAATATATGACATTCGTTTGGAAACGTAATGATTGAACATGTTGTCCTAACAACACACAAGTTCAGAGGACATCCAAAGACATCCAGAAGTCATCCACAGAATGTTTAACATCTTCTGGATGTTCTCCAGATATGATGTGTTGTTAGGATGGATATGGCACAATTGGATATTGTACACCGTATGATTAGACACCGCACTTTCCACACAACAATTGTGGAGAGGACCTCGTTTTGCGTTGTAAAGTATATGCGTGGACACAGTGGGTTTTCGCCCTCTCTCCTACAAGAGGGCTTTACTTCCGGAAAATATAACCTAACTCAAATCTAATTCCGTTTTAAAATTAAAATTATGCAGTGTGCATGCTATATCCTCTCGTGTATCTAGTCGTGCTGTGTTCAATTGTGCGGTGTTCAATCATGCAGTGTGCGTGTCCAATCGTGCAATGTCCAATTCTGCAGTGTCCAAGCGTACAGTATCCGATCGTGTAATGTCCAATCATGTGGTATCCAATTGTACGGTGCCCAATCGTGTGGTGTATGGTACGTATCCAAACTGGATACGTTTTATATTGATTATGTAAATATTTTATATATTATACGAGGTTTTTATCGATTTAAAATATGACGACGTCTATCTTTTTATTTTTGGCCTTGCAATATGACCAAGATGATGACACTGAATATTATAATGGTTAAATTAAGGTAGTTGTTTGTTTGCAAATTGTAATTAACGAAAAAGATTTAAAAATTTAACTATACATTAATAAATGTGGTATTTACACGTCTATACAAAAGCAATTGGTCGTTCTGATCGCGAGATAATCGCTATCAAAAATTGCACCTTTTATGTCACATAAACAAAACGTACAAAAATCTCGTATTTTGAATTTTAATAATTAAAAAAATTAATAAAAAAATGATAAAAAACTAATACAAAGTAGAAGGAGAACTTTAGGAATTCTATTAAAAAAAAAAACTGAAATTATTGACCGTTTAGTTTTAAAAATACTATAATAAAAAGATTTTACGATATCATTTCCTTATTATTCACCAAAAGTTAAACAAAGACAGATGATGTTTACGAACGTTGCGGCCAATTTGCGATTAATTTGTAGGAATAGCGTACATAATATCTAAAAGTTTTTAATCGGTAATCGTAGGTCGGATGTTTTAACGTCGATTCAGATCTAATGCTAATGTGAAAGTATATTTATAAAAACAATATAGATATAGTCATAAAGAGATGAAAATGCAGGTAAATATATAAAATAAGAACGAAATAAGAAAGCGATGGCAAAAACAAACAATAATAAAAAATTTATTTGCAAATATAACAGCTTTATTAACTGTTCGGGAGTCGACCGTGACGCGATCGCCCGAATCTTTAGAAACGCTCAGAGATGAGCGAGAAGCTGTGTGTAACGTGAATCCGTAGATTCACTGAAAGACAAGGAGATGTTAGAAAATACGCGAGCGCAGATTGGTTTGAATAGTCGTTTTATTGATAATGATAGGAGCGAGTGACGGCATGTACTCCGCGACTTCGACGGAAATCTTCAAAATGTCCTGTTAATTACTGCCTTTGACGCGGTTCGGAAAGCTTGCAGAGCTTCTTGCTAGAGGCTCTCTCGAGAACGGATATCTTGAACGCGGACGCTGGATGGTGTTTGGCGCGAGGCACAGGACATGCACGATACGGTTAATGAGCGTCTACTCTCGGACTCCTCTTACTTAAATCTCACAATATCTTAACACTAAATAATTAACGAAGGCGATTTGGGATGTAACCAAATTGACCGTCGCGAGAATATGAACGCTATCGGATGCGAGACAATTCGGAACGTTTGAGACGAGTAAGCCTACTGAGTACGCGACACGAGCGAGAATAAGCGAAAAGAAAATTAGAACGATCGATGAATCTCGACCTGCTCGAATCGTTGTCGTAGGCAGACTAAATCGACTGACCGCGGAAACTTGCGCTTTATCGATGGGAATAACAAGGTTTTTCGACATTGAATGTTCTAGAACCAGGTTCTAGAACCCTTTGTCACGGTTTTTCACTATAAGAATAACGCAATCGCACCGAGCGGATGACTGCAACGCTATTTGTTCTCGCTCGTGTTTTGATTTTTGAAGTAATCATTTGAATATAACATGTTCGCCGTTAATTTTAGACGCGCATTTTAATGTTTCAATTTTGAATATTAACTATAAAGGATAGTTATGAAAATATAATAAATATACTTGCAGACGTACAGTTTTATAATTTTTCATAAAAAAAAAAATAGAATAATTGTCCATTCTCAGAGCGACTTTATCTATAAAAAATCTTTATCACCATGCTGGCCTTTTTTCTTTCTGAAAAAATTTTTCTTTGATTTCTATAGTGTTTTAAAGATATTAAAAGTACTAATTTTTATTGATTTATATTATATTGTGCTATATACAACTTGGTCTTATTCAATGCATTGTGTATATCTAAACGTGTGTTTATTGATTACGCCGTTCAACAAAAAATAATTTTTTTCGAACAACAAAAGAGGACTAGTTATTTCTTTTTATAGATTTTTTGATGTTAAACATAAATCCGGTTTTGAAATTGCTTTATCACATCAGAATTTTGAGAAATTTGCAGTTAAAGTAATAAGAAAAGGCTATTTTCACGAACTTTATCATATTATAGGTACAATTTTGTGATATGCTAGAAAAGTTTTATTACAATCAAAATAAAATATGTTACTAAGACTTTCTTTAATCCTCAACAAGAATTTTTGGTGTTGGTTAATAAGATATTCATGATTAAATAAGGTGTATTGCAAAAGTTAGATATGACTTAGATCATTGATGATTTATCAAATAACTTTCAATTACGTTTATTTAAACGTAAAAGTTTTTTAGGTCGCTGAATACGAATCCAATATCAAAATTATCAAATTTAAAATGGTAAACTTAAAATGTCGAAATTTAAATTTTTATAATATTGAATTTTTTCAAATCTTGGAAATATAGCATTTTTGAGAAAAATGTTTTAAATAAAAATTGTAGGATTGTAAATGGCGCATTAAGTAGCAAACGTTGGTTTGACTTTTAATAGCATTATTAAAATCACGTAAAAATCATTTTTAAGTAATACTAATACTATACTTTTCAAGTTTTCTAACTGGGAAAGTACTTAATTATGAATCGTGCAATCGGTTTCTTCCTACAATTTTTTTTTTGGTCGAGTTATATAATTTTGAAACAAGATATTTGTATTTTTTTTAAAATGATATCGATACTCGACAAAATATCATCACGAACAAAAAATTAAAGCATTTTGAAGCCAAAAAAATCGCAGGAAAATTTAAAAAAAAGCGCTTTATAGGTAAAATGTAGTTTATGGAATTTAACTTAAATTTTTTCAGAAAAAATTTTAACTACTGGGCTACAAAGTATCAATTTAAAGAATAAAAAATATGTTCTTTTTTGAAGCATAAATCAAAGAAAATTAAATTTAAAAAATATTGCTAACGTGTTAAAATTAAAACTTTAAGCTTTAAAATTCTTTTTTAATTTTTCTACGATGATTTTTCGTCGAATTTCAGTAGTTAGAAAATAACTCAATTATGAAAAGGATTCTATTTTTTGGACCGTATATAAAAATTTCGTACATCATTCTTTCTTCTTTACATATATATTATCTTTATTATCGATGCTATTATCAATCTTATTCATATAACTATATATTTATATTTAATACGGCAATATATATTTGATACGATAATAATTTAAATGTTATGATATCGTTAGTCTATCAAATTAAAAATACCAAGATATTTCTAAACAATTAGAATAAAATAAAATACATGTTTGACACATATTTGCAGCGATATTTTCATAAGCGGATCTGAGTGGTGTGGATGTTTCTCCAAGGCCGAACGTCCATGTACCGCTGTGCGCAGACGATCATCACCGGATTCTGCACCTATTTGCGATTCACGAGGATATTATCGTAGCACTCAGTGTCATCATGGTCTTGGTCTTTGTTGGTGCGTCGATCCTCACGGGGTTGAATTTGCTGGTACCAGAATGCGTGGTGCAAAGCCTGATTGCGGTATGTTTTATTTTATTTATTACTATATTTCGACGATAAAATTATTAAAATAAAATAAATATAAATGTTCTCAGAATATATCGAGAAAATAATAAAACAAGTGAGGTTGAGTTCAGTCGACAGACTGCGCACATAGGCTTCAACATCGAGTGTTTCATCGTTCATTGATATCACTACCAGGCCGACAGGATACTATAATATTATAAGTTTGGGACACCCCCTCTATCTCGAGAACCCCTACACTTAGAGATCTATGTGACTTTGAACTTCTTCGGCGAGATCTTTCTAACAACATCCCAACCACCTTCCTAGCACTAGTGATTCCTGAGTTGAAAGTTACAACAGACGGACGGACGACAAACAGAGCGTAGATATAAGGATTCCCATTCTGAGAGCTACGCTCGATGCTAAAGCCTAAAACAAGTAATATAATCCTTATAATTCTAAAAAGCGTGAATATAGAACATTATTGGACATTTAAGTATTAAATGTGGTGCAAATATTAAATACGATATTTTTTGTTAAAAATTAAAATAATTTATCTTGTATTAAAATTTGATTATATGTTACATGTTCTTGCCGTAATTTTTTTAAGTTTTAAAGTTAAATTTCTTAATAATATACATGGTGTTCTAAGTCAATCAATGAAGATCTTTTAAAAAATTGAATTTGGGATAAAAAAGGTTCTATAAATATAAATCCGCTTTGTTAAAAAATTATAGTTAATGAACTTCAAAAAATCACATTTTTTAATGATTTTCAAAAATAATTTCAAAACCTAACCCATTAAAAAAAAAATAACAAAATAAATCTGATGAGTAATTAAATAATAATAAACTAAATTATACAAATTTTTGTTAGTTCTGAAAAAATCAGGAACTTGAAAAAACCATCTTTCTATAGTGTTTGTATAACACTAAATTTGTAATGCAAATATTGCAAATGCAAACATAAAAATGTTATTATTAAATTTTGATCATAAATCATAACTAATTACACAGAGAGTTTATTAATTATAAAATTTTTAACTAAACGTTTTTGAACCTATTTTAGAAACTTTTTTGTTTTAAATTCAATTTTTTATAAGAGCCTGAAATTTTATTGACCTAATCTGGAACATCATGTATATAGCATTATTTAAAATTATATGATACAAGGTGGATCATTTAATCAATCCACGCGTATATCTCGAAAAATACAGAAAAGAGTTTCATGGAGAGTTTGAAGAGTTTGAAGGAGGCCACATGAAGAAAATATGGACTTGATCTTGAGTGACCTTTTCAAAGCCCGCATGTGATCGATATTTTCTTAAACGGAATCTTCCGTATTGTATATTCTTGTAGTCGTTAACAAAACATTTTTAAAATACTAAGTATATATAAAGTATATTTTTATTAAGTGTTTTTCGAATTATTTTATGTCTTAATCTGACATGTTTTAATATATAAAATAATAATATATAAAATATATAAAATATAAAATATCTTGTAAAATATTTAGTTTTCGATAATATTACCGTAATACTTTTATGTACAGAATAATGAGATGAATTAATTAGTGTAAAGAAAATAATTGTTTTTAAAAGAAGTATGTAATTATTTACAATGTATCTTTTTACAATTATTTATTTTTTTACAATTGATTCATTTCATTACATAAAAGTATTACGGTAAAATTATCGAAAACTCAATAATTTACGAGATATTTTACATTTTATATCAAAATATGTCAGATTAAAATATAAAGCAATATAAAAAGTACATTATTATAGTGTTCTGAAAATGTCTCGACAAGGGCTACAAGAACATGCAATAAAAAATTGGGATTTAGTTTAAGAAAACATTGATCACATGAACTTGGCCATGTAAAGGTTACTCAATCATCATATCAAGTCCATATTTTGATCATGTAGTTGCCTTCAACCAGCTTTTGTCTGAAACATTTTTCCATATCTTCCATATTTTTTGAGATAATCACATAAATTTATTAAAATATCCATCCTATACACATATATATTATATGTATTATATAAATTATATTATTATATTAATCGATTTTTTTAAGTCAAATATACGTATTTTGATAGTTTTTACTTGATCTTCACATTATGTCGTTGTCTCGTGCGAATACTTTTAATTATACAATACATGCGGTACGTACGCATAATAATTGATTTTTGTGATTCAATTAACTGATGAATAAACCGATCACTATTTGCTTATATCTTATTTCGTCGAAAGCGAGAGGTGTCATGATCTTGATTGGAATGTATCGTATTCCACTTTTGGTTTCTATTGTTATATAGTTGCTTTAATTTGATTGTTATTACATTTTCTTCTACAAATTTAACTGTGAGTTGCTTTCACTTTGTCACATTTCGCTTTAAATATATTTTGATATTTTATGGTTAGAAAGTTTGTTACATTTTAATATTTTTAACATCATTTCGCAATTTAATATTTCTCAATCTACTTTATTGTCCACTTTTATTGTTTTACTCTTTTTTAATCTTTTCTATTAACGTTTCATACATTTATTTAATATTGTGTAAATGGTCGGTTACGATACTTTTGTATTAGCCAAGTTCATTTATTTATTTATGTGATATTTACTTGTCTGTTTTCGTTGAACATTCTTGTATTCAATCACCATTGAGTATGTTTCGTATCATCAATCAATTCAAAAATATTTATTCAATCGATCGAGTAAAAGGAATCAAGTAAGGAATTGACAATAAAAATTATTTATTGTCAATTCCTTATTTGGTGCCGATTATTTTGTTCTATGCATTTGTAATATTCAAACATTGAGCTTTAAAACTTTCTTATTTAAAAGTCAAATATATAGACATTATGATATTTTTTTATTTTAAATTATTATAAATAAAGGATAAGTAGTAAATGTGACGTAGTAGGAAAGTAGCAAGAAAAAAGCGTAAGAACTTAGAAGCTAAAAAGGTAAGAATAAGAATATATAATTTAAGAATAGAATTTTCGTATTTTGTACTTAGTGAAAGTTACAATCAAGAGAGAAAAAAAAATTATGATTATCACCTTTATATTCAATTCATATCATATATCGAAAATTATAAAGAAATAAAAGAAACAAAAGTAAATATTCAGATTAACTTACACTTCACGGATCATTCATTTTCATTTTCACACATATACAGGGTGACCAATAGGATTGTGTCAAAAGTAAATGATTATATTTTTTTCCCTCAATTTCGACGGCCATTTAACTGACTAGATTCCGATGTAAGGATCTGGCAATTTCATTTGAGCCATTGTTCAAGTTGACGTATCAAAATGAACGCGCTAAGCATCGAATAAAAGATCATTTTTATCGAGTGTTTTTAGAGTATACAAACAAAACTATACTGAAACATATCGTGGTAATTATGGATCTAAAAGTCTCAAGCAAAATTATACAAAAGATATGTTTCTTTCCTGAAATCGCACTATAATCCCATTTAATCTACACATTATGTTGTAATCTCTGAGATTCTGAGATTTAAGTAATCTGAGATTTTATTTTTTTTTATATTTTTTTGCAGGATTATCGATAATTTTATATGTGTGGCATTTTGAATGATCGTAGACATCATTTATCCGATCCATCTTTTACCGTTACAATAGATGAAATAATTAATGAATTGATTCCAGCCATGTTAAACAACGTATTTGAAAGTTTTCGAAAACAGTTGCAATCTTACACCGATTCCGATGAAAAAACAGTTTGAAAACATATACTATGTTAGTTCATGCGCGCAAGTTAACTTTTGTTGCTTTTTTAATAATGTATTTTTAAATTATTAAAATATTATATATTTGTTCCATACCTAAGTATATGTAATAAAATTTGACAAGTCTTCTCTGCAAAATGGCGTTTCATTCATTTTGTTCAGCCTACGTGTTGGGCAGTAATAATTTATTTTTGACACAATCCTAATTGTCATCCTGTATATTGTAATGCTAAAGAAAACAGAGCAATAGCAAGTTTTAAAAACGCTTTAATTCAAAAATAATTTTATTAGAGAGAGGATTAATACATTATTAGAACTCAATGCAATTAAAAATCTTCTAATATTGCTTATAATAATATTGAAAAAAATATTTCTAACGGGAATATCTTAATCTGAAACAACTCTCAGATACATGCTGCAGAAATGCTGACGAAATTTTATTTTATCAATCAAGAACTACAATTTGAGCCATAATTTTCAACGTTTGTTTCTGCAAAATTAAGTTCAAAACCTTTTTATTTGTAAAAGCCTTTAATTACTATAAATTTTTTACATTACTAAAACAACAGAGATATATTTATAGAAAATAGTTCCTATGACAAGCACTGAAATCCCTGTCCAAACATATGACATCTTTTAATTTATAATAATATTAGCTCAAAAATATAAGCATTTTAATTTTTTATTTATCACATTGTATTATTAGATAAAAATTATAATAAACTATAATAAATTATATTTCCCTTGAATTGTATTTTCCTTACTTTCATTGATGCAAATTGATCTACGATGTACTCAAAGTCAATTTTTTCAGTTTTCTCTCTTTCTATTCGTAGCAGAGCAAGATTACACAGCCTATCTTGGATGACTCTAGTTCTCAAATACGAAAGTATTAATTTTAATTTGCTAAATGATCTTTCACAGCTGGTAATAGAAACTACGATGGTTAACATTATTTAAATAATAATCTGAAGATTGAAGAAAACGCTCTCATCTCCATATTGCACAATAAATGCAAGAAGTTTTCAAGTCTTAATATTTTCATATTGGCCCGATTTGATAGCAATATTCTGCAATCCAAAATTTCTTTGTATAACTGCTCTCCATCAATATCACAGTTGTAGAAATCACCTAAATTTTCGTATTTCATCTTTAAATTCTTACTGGCGGCATCGTAACATAATCCCTCGATATCGAGAAGAAATCTAGACTTGGCTTCAATGTCATGGAAACGAATAAACCTTTCGTCCATTTCTTTGTAAAGATCAAGTGTTCCTTTTATGACTCTTTCCATTTTTTTCAGAACTATTGATCATCTTGAGTTTTCACCAGTCATTTCTTTTGTCTTTGATGTCTTTCATCTTTAATATTCCACTTTTTTGAGAGATCAAGTTCTTCTTCGAATGACACCGACTAACATTTTTCTTTCATAATCAAAATGCTCTCAGAAGGCTTTCAGGCAGCATCGTAAAAATTCATGTTAAGATTCTGCTGTCTCTTTTGGACGATCAATACTTTGTTCCAAAATCCTCATAAAGTTAAAAATATCGTAATTCATGTGGTTATACAGCCAGCGTTTGCTGTTATCTAAATAAAATTCTATAGATGATCATCCAGATGAAATTTTGGCGTTATTTTATCTTTACAGATAATAAAATCTTTATAGATATTTTTAGAGATAATAAAAATATGTATTATCTATATGTGCATCTTATTGTTAAATGAAAAAAAGTGTTATTTTTACTAAATTATCTAGGATAACATTCAGATAATTTGGTCTATTATGGTACAAATGTGTAAAATATTGAAATATTGGGAATTTCTCAACATAAAACACACGTAAACATAATGTAACACAATTGTTTATCAAATAGAAATATTTTTGAGACTTTAAAAATTTTCTATTCTCGTACGAGTTTGTTGGATGCGTTGAGTTAGCTATTAAATAGAGAATTTCTAGGGTATCCGGAGACAATTTTGGAGACTCTAAAAATGGACTCTATCCAAAAGCACATACAAAATGAAGTGCGTATATATTAAATCCATCAATAAGATCAGCAAAAAAAAAGAAAGAGCCAAAACGTGAAAACCATAGACATATAAGATAAATTCAATATGCAAATCCTTGGCAAAAAAAACAAAGAGGCAAAACAGAGGAAAATTTTCTTTCTTAATCTGCGCAAGTAGTCATCTCTTGACTCTTGACAAGTACTGACTTATGGAAAAATTTATTTTCTTTCTCGCCAGGCTTCTTCCAATAATCACATGCATTGCATGTCTGTTTTTTTTTAAATTTAGGATAATACTTTTATACAATTATCCACGATATTTGACGATATTTTTAGGTTATTTGCAATTGTCGGCATGTCGGCCATTGTTGTCATTAATGGTGCGCATTTTCTGCGTGGCAGAAAAGGACGGAGATTCTTCGATGTTTTGCCTTTTCTTCTTTTCTGCCCAATCTAACTTTTAACGTAAGAAAATATATGGCTTGGTCTATCTTATACGACTATGATGAAAACAGCCAATCTCTCTTCCTCTCTCTCTATCCCTCTCTCCCTCTCTCTCTGTCTCTCCCTCTGTCTCTGTCTGTCCGTCTGTCCGTCTGTCTCTCCCTCCCTCTCCATCCCTCTCCGTCCCTCTCCCTCCCTCTCCCCCATATCCCCCTCTCCCTCCCTCTCTCTCCCTCTCCCTCCCTCCCCCTCTTCCTCCCTCCCCTCCCCCTCCCCTCACTCCCTCTTTCCTCTTCCCTCTCCCCTCCCTCACCCTCCCCTCCCCTCTCCCTCCCTCCCTCCCTCCCTCCCTCCCTCCCTCCCTCCCTCCCTCCCTCCCCCCTCCCTCTCTTTCTCTGACTTTCTCATATTTCTTCCGCGGAAATGTTCATCACTAGTTTTCAACTAGTCCTTCCATTCTTTAAGTAACAATAGAACGAGAAATCGTAATTAGACAATTTTATGCAAGATAAAATTGATTTATCATAAATTCTTTGAATCCAGAATACGTTTCTAAAATTAGAATATAATAAAAAAATTGAATATTTGTACTCACTGATTCGCACAAAATCAGATGAGTCCTCATTGAACAACATTGTCTATTTAAGCTTCGATTATAATACAACTTTCGCATGATGATAACAGCATGATGATGCTCTTAACAACTTAGAAAAAAAATATTAAATTTTTTCAAAAGTTTATTTCCTTTTCTAGTATTTCACACTAAAAATTATTAAACTATTATACAGATATTTTACACTATCTATCGTTCCTATTTGTCAGTATTGTTATAAAATTTCATTCTTATCGTAATTTCAATTTACACAAAATTTAATTAAACGTCAATAGGAATAAAAAATATTCGCAATACACGCGAGTCGCGCGGTTATATTTCATTCACCCATTCTTTTCACTTGCTTGTCAAATTTTAGAGTGATAAATGCTTTTTCGACAAGGAGATTGGTAGAAGCCGAATTTGTTGTCGCGAAAAAATTTGGCAGCACGACATGCTATAATAATTTGATAGCTACTTCTTTTGTCCATATATTGTTCTGTTGAGAGAAACCAACATTTGCATTTTAAAAAATTTTCACTTTATTGAATTAAGGAGCGCGTCGAAAACTTTCTCGCTTTAAAGGAATTAATTTCAAAAATGTTACACACAAACATACTATAAAAGTTATAAAAGATATTCTTCTAAAAAGTTTTACATATATATATATA
>JBCEWD010000005.1:1048644-1063373 GCA_039654425.1 Cataglyphis rosenhaueri | reverse complement strand
ATATATATATAATTTAATTAAGTTTGAGTATATAAAATAAAATAATTATTTTTATTATAATGAAAATAATGTAAATGAATTAAAATAAATATTTAAAAGAAAATTTAATTTATTGTACCTTTTGTATCAGGGTTTATTAAATAAAATTTTTAAATTAAAATTTCTCGATTTAAAAAGAGTTAAATAAAAATTAAAGTTAATGTAAAATAATAATATGGCGACATATCATGTGACTTGAGAACAATTACATCAAAAATGCCGACACTCAATAGACCGATTTACACGGCCGCTCCAAACCGTTTGGCACGTCACACCGGACGCGCGCCAAATCCGCAGATTTAGACCATCCGCTCCAAGGTTGCAAGTTTTTCGCGTGGAGCATGGCATGTCCGTCGGGCGGACAATTCAGTGAGACGCGCCACGCTACGCCAATCGCATCACTGATAATAATAATGTGTCGAAATAAATGAAAAAGTCTAGACCTGCAGTCTAGACTCGCGCGCCAGAATTGGCCTTTGTTACGAAGATTTTACATGTACAGTTTTGGCGCGCACGCCTGGCGTGTACGCTCCAAAACTGTGAGAAAAACTGTCCGTGTAAATCGGCCTAATGTCGCAACTGAGTATGGTTAATTGTGCCTAAACAGTGATCGATATGTATGGTGTGCACTGATCTCTATACACTGATTATGGGATTCACTAGCACCTCCAACTCAGAAACTGTGAATAATAGAATACCGGAAGCCATTACAATTATAGCTTATGTCTATACTTTTTTTGCTTCAAACATTTAATGAACCAATCAGGGCAAAAATCTTACTCTTTTGAAACAAAAATAGCATCAAGCGGAACGTATTTATGCAAGTGCAAAGACGTCATGTTGTAAACAAAGATTACAATTTCGAGCTTTAATTGATCACAGTTTTTTTACTCTATCCCCAGTTATATGTAGAAATCAATGATGGTATGTTGGGAATATGTGCTAAGGAATTCCTGGTTATGGTTTATCCATTTCGTCGAATGCAATATCGAAAATCTTGCTATTATTCTCCGCTTACACTATTCAACGCCAAATTTGTCTTGACATTCTACAACGTTTATAATAGATTTTGAAGCATTGATTATAAATCTGTCATAAAAATAGCATCAAATTTTTAAGTAAACCTCAGTTGCTAAGGCGTTTTTGATATTTCTGAATTATATTTTTCGATGAAGAAGTACACTAAAACAGTGATAGCTCAAAATGATGAAGCTCAAGACTTATGTTTTAAAAATGCTAGAAATGTTAAGTCAGATAAAAAAAGTTTCTCCTGAAAACAAGTAGTCCAAACAAAAGAAAAATAATTTATTACATTGTCCCTCAGTTATACGGCTTTCCAATTTTCCTTTACTAAAATTTTCTTTTAAATTGTTTTAATCATAAAAGTCGGTATTTATGCGTTTACCTAGTCACTCATCACGAGTCATGTTGGAATTTTCAAAATTAAAAATTTGATTAGTTATTTTAAATTATTTATTTTCAATTTTGAAATTTTAATATGTGATGAGTAACTAGGCAAATATCGACTTTCATAATCAGAATGATTTTTTTAATTAAATATTTTAGTAACAGACAATTAGAAAGAAAGAGGAGAGAAAAAAGATGGGTGGAAAAAGAGGGATGGGGAAGGAGGAAACAAGGCTGAAAAAGGAAGGAAGGTGAGAAGAGAAAGAAAAAGGAAAAGAGGGAGGAGGGAGGAAAGCCGGAGTGAGGAAAGATGATAAGGAGAGAGAGAGAGAGAGAGAGAGAGAGAGAAGAGGAGAGAGAGGGAGAGAAAGGAAGAGGGAGGGAGAGGAAAAGAGAAAGAGAGAGAGCCACTGGAGGACACTATGATAAATGATTCTTATGTTTATACCACTTGTTTTTAGGAAAACCTTTCCTACCTGATAATATGTTAAAACATAAATTTAAATAATTTAATTTATTTTATTAAAAAATTTTTTAGGCATTAATTATATGAATAAAATAAATGAAAATCGAACAATTATTGGTCTGATTTTTCATTTATTTAAAAATTAGTTTAATATTTGAATTTTCAGTATGAGAATCGTGTCAAAAATTGAACTGTTAGAAATAGATATTACAATATTATTAGCCACATTTTGCAGGCTTTATACATTCATGACAAAAACTTGAATACAGCGACTGAACTATACCATTATATATATATATATATATATATATATATATATATTCTTATTATTATAATATAATTTAGTCAATATGAGTGAGTCCCGATTGCACACATTACAGATCGGATACGACAATATTTCCTGATTGGATACAGATCCAATCGGATACAGACCCGATCGGGCACAGTTCCAGTCGTTTTATGAGAAATTAATTGCACGTGAACCCAACTTCGAAATAAAAAAAAAAGTTTATATAAAATTCTTATCAATACATAGGTTTGAATTGAACCTCGCGTGATAAGTTATAAACCCATGTGGAATCTCATTTCGTATTGAAAAGTATATGCGTAGAGGCAGCATGTTCCGCCCCTTACGGGGGCTGCACTATCAAAAAATTAGATACATAACCAGATAACCAAGTCTGTTCAAACAGATTTTGTCAAACGTCTACTACAAATTTTTGTCAGCAGAAAGACTGCAGATTGTATACAAAATCTATTATATCAAATAATGATAGCAGAACATCAGCAGAAATATTACAAAACCTGCTGACATAATTTGACAACAGATCAGTAACAGAAACCAAGCAGAATTTGTACAGAATTATTATAGCAGATTGGCAGCAGAAATTGAGCAGGATCTGCGCAATGCAATTTGATGTCAGATTGGCGGCAGAAACCGAGTAAGTCTGCGCGTAGGCATTTTGGCATATTGGCAACAGAAATCGAGCAGGTCTGCTAACATGATATAATATCAGATTAGCAACAAAAACCGAGCAAGATCTGCGCACGCGCAATCTGATAGCAAATTGACAGCAGAAATCGAGCAGAATCTGCAATAATTTATTGAAACAGCAGTTTATTAGCTTACCGCTATGCGACGCAGTATTCACTTTCTATATCTCGTATTCAAGTTCTTGTCATGAGCGTATATGAAGCCTTGCAAAATACGGCTAACAACACATAAGTATTTCTATCGATTCAATTTTTTATACAATTCCCATACAGGGAATTTAGATATTGGACTGATTTTTTAAAAATCGGACAGATAAATGTCTAATTTCACTTATTCGGACAATTTCTATTCGAATAAGCAAAATTATTTAATTATTATTTACTATTTATGATATAAAATAGAAATTCTATTAAATAAAATCTTTAATTGTATAAATTAAATTATTTAAATTTTTCTATATTTATTACGTTAATATTATATATTTACATATTATTAATACAAAAAACAGAAAATGACGTCCCGTGAATGTGATATATCGATTGATATATTGACATCAGTTTTGGGTTTCATAAGACCTAATTTAGGATGTCTAATTATTTATGTTATTTTGTGAACAAAATTTATTGTCATTTTGTTACTTGGGATTCTTTAAATGTTTAAATCCATTTAAATGTCTATTTTATATAAATGTCTAGAAGCTGCAAAATCTGCTTGATTTCTGCTATCAATCTGTCAACAGATTATGTTAGCAGACTCTGCTCGGTTTCTGCCACCAATCTGCCGCCAAGTTATGTCAACAAAATCTGTTCAAATTTTTTCGCCAATCTGTCGACTTATGAATGCGTTCCGTTTCATGCATTAAGCGCATAGATCGCCTGAAAATTTATAGTTCACGTTACATATATTATAGATTTCCAAACAATCTAGGCGCTCCATGCAAGAAATGGAACGCAACCTATATTAGCAGATTCTGCCGGCAAAACATTAACTGAATGCAAACGCAGTTTGCTAATAGATTTTGATTAAATCTGCTACCAATCTGCCGTCATACTGCTAACATTTTGCTTAAGGGGAAGTTTGCGTTGAAGTTTCCATCGGTCTGTGTCCGATCGGATCTATGTCCGATCAGGTCTATATCCTATCGGGAAATATTGTCGTGTCCGATCTGTAATGAGCGCAAACGGGACGATCCCGTCAATATGACATCAAATTGATATTATTTTGACTTTTTTGTTCTTGGGTTATGATACGTCAATCGATACATTTTTTATGATGATTTTGTGATGAACTCTTGACATAACAATGATTTATGTTGATTTTATGATGAATTTTTTACATAACAATGATTTTCTATTTTCATTTTTAGATAATTTTTACGTCATTTTTTATCAGTGACTTTTAAGAGACAAATAAAGTCATAATGATATCTTTATGATATCATTATGACTTTTGTGTTCTACTTTTGAGTCATTTTGAGTTGTCACCGCTTTCTGAAGCATTGAAAGATATAACTCACGCAAAAATATCAAAAACATCTAAGCAACTTTGACTTTGAGATTTTCTTAAAAACTTGACGTGATACATTTTTACCGCCAGATTTGTAATCAACGCTAAAAAATCTACTAGAAAATACTTGACAGAACTTAAAGCAAAAAAATCTCATTTTGTCGCGATCAGTGTTATTTATATTTATTACATGTTTTTCGGCAAGCTTAGAGAACATTGTTTTATTCTTTTTTTTTCTCATAGCTATCTTGAATGATGAAAATTATTAGGATACACAGGATACAACGCTTGCGACAAAAGGCGATGCAATAGCTAATCAATTTTTCGCTCTTATGAAAAAATTGTAAGTTGGTTAACGCTATCGCCTTTTGTTGCACGACAAGAGTTGCTGCATTTTATGTGCAATAGCCAATAGCGTTTTCGAAAAAAGCAAGTGTAATAATTCTGAGAACGATTAACATCATAAAGTCCATTTTGGGATTATTAGGAATATTTGGATTATTAAATTAATCAATGAAATAAGAGTAAACATTTGATCGATTAATCAAGAATATTGTGCTTCGAAGTCAAAATAGCATCAAACGAGATACTTCATATTATTTATATTAATCAAAAAACCTATTTTCAGTCAAATATATATGTTCATGGCAAACTGAGTTTAATTGTTCTTCGAGTGATTAAACTTGTTTCATTCGAAAACGCTATTAATGTAAGTGTAAGATATGGAAATAAAAACGACCTATATTTCTCATGTACTCTCATTAATGACCTACTTAATATATTATAATACAGTCAATCACGATCGTAAGAGTAAGATGTCGAATTAATTATTAAGAGATTGCCTATAAAGAATTGCTTATAGAGGTAACATGGAATAATATATTATTATTACTCTATTATATATTGTGCAACATTCAATTCCTAGAAATATTACAATTCTTTAGATCACAATGAAAGCAACGTTAATCATGTGATGCTGAAAGATCGTTTTTTACGAAATTAAATATTTGACTCATGTCTTTGTTATAATATAAGCATTTTTACTTACAACTTTTACTTTAATAATATATGGTATACATCGTAGATATTAGAATAACATGTAATCCATAGGAAAAAAAGATCAATGTGATTATGTGAATTTTTGGCATTAAAAGACATGCATAGAGCGATGGCTAATACAAATTAACGTCTCATTCCCCAAAAAAAATAAAAATTTATTTTGCAAGCCTAATATCTCACTTTGACATACATTCCTTCTGTAAAATATTCAGGGAAAGTAATACACAAATTATATTAATAAGAGATAAAATAGTATATACTGAAGAGATTTAAGTAATGCATGATAAAATATACAATTTATTATTTTTTTCTGTCAATATTTTCTCTCCCTTTATTGTTTTGTCTTGGTAATTTACGAAACATTGTGTAGTAATTCTTAATTTTTATCAGTAATCTATTTTTATAAATTATAATATTTTTTTCTTTAATCAAAAGCTACTGTAGTCATTGTCAGTTCATTCATAAATGATCATAATTCTTGCCTTAATAGACATAAAGTGTTAAATTTGTGCACTAAAATATAAAATATAAAATAGGTAACGCTTCAAAGTATGTCTACATTTTTAAACATCGTTTGTAATGAGCTAATGCATACTCCTTTCTGCTTTAAAAGAAATTTGTACATGCCATCTGACTTCAATTTAGACTAATTAATATAACTAAAAGCGAATATAAGTAGATTTATCGAATCTTTTTTGTGTATATTGTATGTATATATAATTATATGCAATTAAAAAATTGTTAGTGATCTTTGTATTATGATTTTTGGAAGGTATGCACTTGATCAAAACATAAGAAATCTTTATGTCATTCAAGAGCTACCATAAATATAATTGGTATTGTATATGTGGCTGTAAGAATTCTTTATGAATAAAGATTGTTGTAGAAATTGAGGATATATTTATTTGAAAGTTTAATATAGTAAATGTAAAATATATATAATTTTTTTTTTTTCTTCTAAAGACTCAATATAAATGTATATAAGAAGTAGAAACAAATACATTTCATTTATATATAAATATATATATATATATATTCATGTACCTATACATAATATTCTAAATGTTTTTCTTTATATAGATTGTGAAGAGAGGAAGATACATGCTAGATCTCTTAATAGGTTTATTTTGCAAATAAAATAAGAAATGTATTATTATTAATATTTAAGAACGGCTCTCAAACTGCAACACACAAAAATATTATTTTCGCAAATTTTATAATAATAAAATATAAGAAAGCATAATTTTGTATTTTAATGTATTTTAATTTTCATTTTATATATGCATAGTAAGCTTCTTGAAAACTTACCAATTCCCTGAATGCAATATATCAAAGCTTTCATTGATTTTTTCAAAGGGAAAATTATGTGTAATGAATTCATCGAGAATCAAATTTTTTGATAAATATTCCTCGACCAATTTCGGTATGCTTTGCTTTGATTTCCATCCTCCAAATGCAGTACCTTTCCACACTCGTCCTGTAACCAATTGGAATGGTCTAGTACTGATCTCTTGTCCAGCTGCAGCTACTCCTATTATTATGGAAACACCCCAACCTTTATGGCAAGATTCCAATGCAGCCCTCTAAAAAAATCAATTTTTTAGAATGGGACTATTGTATAGAACAAAATTTTTCAAATACATACCATAGTATTTACATTTCCAATGCATTCAAAAGTATAATCTAATCCACCATCAGTCATCTCAATTAACACTTGTTGAATAGATTTATTATGATCTTTAGGATTAATAAATTCTGTACATCCAAAAATTTTAGCTATAAATGAATAAATAATATTTATAAAATAATATTTATAAATGTTGTTATATTTAGTATAAAATCTTGGGAAAGAACAAGTAAAATAAAAATACATTTAAATATTAATTTTTATAAAAAGTTCATTTTAGTTATTGTATTACACAACTTTGTTAAATTATTTACCTTGTTCAAATTTGGCTGGATTAATATCTATTCCAATGATACGAGATGCACCAGATTTTTTGCAACCAAATGCTACAGCAAGACCAACAGCTCCTAAACCCCATATAGCACAAGTACTACCAGATTCTACCTTTGCAGTATTTAAAACTGCACCATAGCCTGTAGATACTCCACAGCCTAATAGGCAAACTTTATCCAATGGTGCTATAGGATTAATCTATGATATTTGCAACAGTAATACATTAAGATCTTGCTGTATTTTTTTTTAAAGCATTTTTCTCTATTAAATATATATACAGGATGTCCCACCAAAAGTGGCTACTCTTTTATCTTTTAAACTAAAAGAGATATACTATAACAAATGTATATCAAATAAAATGATCAAATTGAACTCTATTGTGAGCATAGTGGTTGCTTCCAAAAACTATCTATATTAACAAACGGAAAGATATGTATAATTTTGTAATAATGTGAATATTTCGATAGAAAAAAAGTTTTAGCACTTTTTGATACGAATACAACAATGTATGATATAATGTAAATATTTTACATATTATACAAGTTTTATCAACTTGAAATATCGCAGACGACGTCTACCTTTTCATTTTCGGCTCTGCATTTTGGTCGACTTCTGTCTCGTGTATTAAAGATTGACATATGTTACCATTTGATCAAATATTCAATTCAAAATTGGCCATATCGCAGGCCACAAAATGAAAAGTTAGATGTCGCCCATGATATTTCAAGTCGATAAAATTCATATAATAAGCAAAATATTTATATTACATGATACATTATTGTATTCATTATACATTATTATATTCAAACAGCGCTAAAACTTTTATCATATCGAAATATTCATATTATAAAAGAAATTACGAATATCTCTCCATTAACACAGATAGCTTTTGGAAGCAAGCACTATACTCACAATAAAGTTCAGTTTTGATCATTTAATTTGCTATACATTTGTTATGATCTATCTCTTTTAGTTTAAAAAATAAAAAGCGGTAGCCACTTTTGGTGAAACATCTTGTGTGTATGTGTGTGTATGGGGGGGTGTGCATGTGTGTATGGGGGGATGTGCATGTGTGTACGTGTGTGTACGTGTGTGTGTGTGTATGTTGTGTGTGTGTGTGTGTGTGTGCGCGCGCGCGCGCGCGTGTTATACCTTTGCAAGAGAAATGTCAGCTACTACTGTATATTCAGAAAAAGTTGAACAACCCATGAAATGTGCAATTGTTTGTCCTTTACATGTGAACCGAGATGTACCATCAGGCATTAAACCTTTACCTTGAGTTTCGCGGATTTTGCTGCATAAATTTGTTTTCGATGATTTACAGAATTTACAATTGTTACATTGAGGAATATAAAGTGGTATAACATGGTCACCTACAAATATTCATAGAAATAACAAAATTATAAAAAAATTTTAATTAAATATAATGTAATCAACACATAAAATCAAAATTGATTATAGCATAATTTATAACAATTCATAAAAAATTTTATAATGTAATCAAGTTTACCAGATTGAAACTCAGTAACACCTTCTCCAATACTTTCCACAATGCCACTGCCTTCATGACCAAGTATACAAGGAAATATTCCTTCTGGATCTAATCCATCTAGAGTGTAAGCATCTGTATGACAAAGTGCTACAGCTACTATTTTAATTCGAACTTCATGTGCCTTCGGCGGTGCTACCTCAATTTCTTCTAAAGATAAAGGCTCCTTTTGTCTCCATGCTACTGCAGCTTTACATTTAATAACCTGAAACAATAGAGTAAATTTAAATTATTTTTCTAATAGTTATTTATATTTAATTATTAAATATTATTAATTATATAATAAATACTAAAATAGTTATATTTGATTAAAATAGATAACCGGGAATAATGATTACATGTCTATTTTTTATAAATTCTCTCATATATAATGTTTATTTTTTTTATATTAAAATACATTAAATATAAGAGTTCTAATAAATATTTTATAAATAAATAATAAGCATATTTTAATACAAATATATATTAATGTCTAAAAATATGTCTCTTTTTGGGCAATTTGATATGAAAAAAAATTAATTTATGATATATGTTAATTTAATAAATATATAATTTCGTCTTTGCTTTTTTAAAGTATATATTTATTTTCATTATAATAATCTTTCTTCATATATTCATCATAAATTGAATTCATATTTGCTAAATCAATATCAAATTTATTTAAAATTATAAGAATCTATTATTTCAGAAACATTGAATCTGTGTTATGAACATGATAAGGAAATGCAAAACATGAATGTGAAAACAGTTGATATAATATGCTGATTTATGATAAATGAAAAAATGCTGTGATTCTTGCAGTAACTCTTTATGCAAGAAAATTTATTAATTGGTATGATGAATAATGTGTCATATTTTTGACAATTTATTTAAAATATTGTAAAAAGAATTAAAAGCATCATTTCAAAAGTAAAATACTTTTGTGAAAAAAACTTGCAACAAATGAAGCAGCAAGAGTTACAGTTTAACATCCGTAGCCATGTTTTGAGGATGAAGGACATTTCAAGTTCACTTTGTTGCAAGTCATTTCATTGGCTACAATACAGTATTAAAAAGAATACAGGATGTCAATTAAAAAATTCACTTATATCTAGAGAAATACAAGGCATAAAAAGTAAAATAATCTTGTTCAATGAGTCTCTTCAAATACAATGCATTTTATATAAAATTTTTTTTTAAATCAATAAATAACAAGTTATTTCAAATGGCAATTATTATTGACTCACTTCATATGTTTGTGTGCGTGAGAAAAAAGAAATAATTTACAGTTGTATATTTACTGATATTTTTTACCAGAATGTTAATAAAATAAAAATGAAGAAAAGCGTTGAATTAATTATATATGTATATAAAACATAAATATATAAATATATATATGTGTGTGTGTATATAAATTAAATTACCTTTTTAGTCGTATCCGACATTATATATTTTTTCTTAAAATTATCATACACTTGTTCTATATACTTAAAATCTGGAACAAAGGATATGTGCCAATGAAAGCAAATTTTACAACACGTCCATACTCAATCACAGGCGATAATGAACAAAAGAATTTGAGAATCTCGAGATTCTTGAGAATCCAAATTGATATTGGCTGGATTCGGGGAGCATGCTTTTAACGCTATGAGCGTGCTCTATTTTTGTTTTTTATTGAAAGTTGAACAAGGATAGAGCACGCTTATAGCGCTAAAAACGTGCTCCCCGAACCCAGCCATTGGAGCACGAACTTTGGTAGAACGCATAAAATACATAAGAGAGTTAACCAATCAGAGTCCTTCATTTCTATCCCCACTTTTCATTCTGTAGATCTTGCATAAAGCATAATGCATAAGCGGTCGAAAAATTCGTAAAGGTCATTGCACGTTAAAAAATTTTCGTAATCGTAAAGCCGTAAGTAAATCAACCAATCACAGTTCAAACATTCTTATTATGTTTAAAATGTTTGATTGTGATTGGTCAATTTTCTTACGGCCTTATGATTACGACTAAAATTTTTTAACGTTCAATGGCCTTCAGTTTATCGTATGTGCTTGTCGCACTGATACGATCGCGTACGTCTGTGCATGTGTATGTGCATACAGCCGACTTACTGCCTGATACATACTAACATAATGATTGCTATAGATATCGTGTAATGATGAAAATGAAAACTGCACATCTTATAAATGTTTATCTTTATAAATTAATATTCTATGACCGAATGAAAACATTATTTTTATATCGTTAAATTAATTTCATAAAAACAAAAACATTATTTCTATTTTAAGAAAAAATTATAGAAAATTAATTATTTATATGTATATTAATATGGATTACTTTTTATAATTAATAATAATTGCATTATTTTTGTATATTACACATATTATATACAAGGTGTCCCCAAAGTTAAATTTTGCAATAGAATAATTCTGAAAATATTAAATAATAAAAAATTTTATCAATTTTTTATCAGTATTTTTTAAAATGTAATAGCTTTTAATTTGCAACTTACAATTTATATGATTGCCTGTGATTCGTAGATCTAATAATTGATAACCGAACATTTAAGGTTTTACTTACTCTATATACTAATAATTAATTGATAAATTATCAAACTTTAATATCAATTTTGTTACTAAAAAATATTATATAATAAAATATATATACTTTTATTTTTATATAAATTTCCCAACTTTTTATTATCAACTTTTTAATATCAACATGCCGAAATTATTTTATTATCTATAATATGCTTATAACGTGTATGTATATATATATATATATATTTGTGAATTTATATATAAAGATGGAAAGATACGTATATGTATTTATTATCAGATAAAAACTAACAAGATCAATTTGGTATTAAATTGGTTAATTAATTATTATATTTTTATTTTACACATGTTAATATTAAAAAGTTGATAATAAGAAGTTGGGAACTTTATATAAAAATAAAAGTATATATGTATATACATATATTCATTTTTATATATATTTATATCTTATTAGTATTTTATTAGTAACAAAATTGATATTAAAGTTTGATAATTTATGAATTAATTATCGTATATAGAGTAAGTGAAACTTTAAATGCTTAGTTATCAATTATTAGACGCACGAATCACAGGCAATCATAAAAATCGTGTTGTAAAATAAAAGCTATTACATTTAAGAAAATACTGCTAAAAAATTGAAAAAAGTTTTTATTATTTAATATTTTCAAAATTATTCCATTGCAAAATTTAAATTTCGAAATTTTGAGAGACACCTTGTATATAACATATAATGTGTAATATATAAAGATAATACAATTATTATTAAATATGCAGAATAATCCTAATTAATATACATATAAATAGTTAATTTTAAATAATTTTTTTATAAGATAGAAATAATATTTTTATATACAAAATCAATATAGGAATTATTTTATATTGAAAAAAAAAATTGCAAAAGAGTATCTCTGCGCATATTAGCGCAAAGTACATATCCGGATGATGCAAACGATGCGGGCACATATCCGGATGATGCGGCATCGGGGATCTTGTATTATCTACAAAATATGAACATTTTATAAAAAAAAAATTTAAACTTGCATTTTATCAATATGAATATAAATATAATGGATTAATGACATTTTTGTGATAGAAGTGATACTAAATACGATATAAATCATATAATTTTTAATAAAATAAGTAATTACATAATTGATTAAAAATAATCCAATTTATGTCATGTTTGGTATCATTCTAATCGTAAGAGTCTCATTAATCCATTAAATTTATATTCATATTGATAAAATGTAAAATGCAATTTTTAGTTTTTATTCTATAAAAGATTTATATTTTATAGATAAGAAAAGATCCCGATACTGAAAAGTCGACAAAAGAGAGAGCAAGAAAGAATGAAGGAGCAAGCGGGATGACAAATCAAAGAGTTCCGAAGTCTCGCTAACCAGGTCCTTTATCTGTAATCTTTGATGTATATCACCTTACTATAGAAAATAAAAATTCTATATTTTGCATTATATATATCTGAAAATAATTGTAATGGATTAATTACATTTTTGCGATTAAAATGGTATTAAATATGATATAAATCGGATTATTTAAAAAAAAAGTAATTATAATTTTAATTACAGAATTGATTAAAAATTATGCGACTTATATCGTGTTTCTCTCTCTCTCTCTCTCTCTCTCTCTCTCTCTCTTTATGCTGCTCTCTTTATAGTTATAAGCGCTTAAGGCCATTGCACGTTAAAAAATTTTAGTCGTAAACGTAAAACCTTAAGTAAATCAACCAATCACAGTTCAAACATTCTTATTATGTTTTAGAATGTTTGATTGTGATTGGTCAATTTTTTTATGGCCTCATGATTACGACTACAATTTTTTAACGTGCAATGACCTTTATAAAAATATTTATGACATCACTGTGACATCATAACTCCTACTCACAAACGTTTATTTCATCAAGGTAGGGCAGTAAAAGCGTGAGCGCTTACATTACATGAGCGTTAAAATGGAATGCATCAAACTCATGTAAATGAAAAATGGACGTACCTAAAATCTCAATTGATATTCAAGACCCTGCAACTAATAAAATATATAGTATTTTAGTAACGGCATAATATTGATTAAAAAATATTTTTTCTATATTATATTAATATTTTCTATATTTTCTAATTCTATATTATATGAGGAATCTTCATCATCAAAAAATATTTCAAATAACATTGAAATTAGAAAACATAAAATAATAATTTCTTTCTTTACCATCTTGGCACGCTCGCACTGCTTACTTTATTTATTTATTATACTCACGCACCTAAAAGGAACGACTTTTGTTTGTAATTCTAAGCACTTAAGCAGCGAATGAAACGGTTGAAAATAGCGCTTATAGCGTGTGAGCGTCCAAAAAAACGAACGCACCCTAGGACTGCTATTGGTATTGCAGATGAGCCTTATCTTTTCCTAGAGAGTCTCTCTCTATACTCGTTGCTCTTATCGTCCTTAATGTACGCAAAATTAATACAATTTCGATACAATGCTAAAGCTAAGGTCGTTTATATATAAAGTAATAAACGCGAAGTGATTTATTTATTTATTATAAACTATTTTTGAATGCAGTAAAAAGTGCATATCATTGATAACATGATATAAATCTGTATAAAGTAATATATAACACATACATTACAAAATTTTATAATGTGATAAATATTTTTTGAAGACTAAAGCTGTGATTTAAAATTGAATTATAAATAAATGTGAGACACATATAACGCGTATACACGTATATACACACGATAGAGTCAAATCAATTGCTGAATGATACAATAATATCAAGTGCATCATAATGTTATAAATATTTTTTTATCAATATAAATATGTAACCTAAAAATATGATATAATAGAAAATCAAACAATTGCACGATAATTATGAATTTATTATCAAATAATTGTGTCACGCGATCAGCATCAATCATTACCGTTTATTTTGAAAAATATAGCGTTGTAACGTTAATGATTATATATATAATAATGTAATAATTATAAGATTGTGTGTATACTGTGGCTACCATTTTATGAAATGTGTTTTACAGGGTGTGTTCCATTTAACGACTGTAACGCTCACGAGCTTCATCTATCCTTGTTTAACTTTCGATGAACAACAAGGAAGAAATAATACCATGAACTTACACTCGTTAAGTGGATTGTACCTATAGAGAAGTGCTATATATATGTATATATATATATATATATAT
>JBCEWD010000005.1:1027393-1040074 GCA_039654425.1 Cataglyphis rosenhaueri | reverse complement strand
GTTATATAGGGAGATATATATGTATATATATATATATATATATATATATATATATATATATATATTACAAGATAAAAAGGCTGATAACGTAATTAAATAAATAATAAAATAATTAAATTTAAGTCATTTAACTCGTAAAATGCAAAAGTTTGTTTATAATAATATTAGAACTGTATTTTATATCTCAAATCTCAAGTAGACAACAAATATAATATTATAAATAAGATATAATTTTAACTTTTTTGGACATTTATCTACCTGATTTCTAAATAATCAGTCTAATATCTGAATTCCTTAATGTTGGGATTGTAGAAATTGAACTGATCAAAATAATTACATTTTTAATCTCCAGGTGCTCTTTGAAAGTTTTATATAATTCTCATGGTTGAATCTTAAATGCGAGATAAACGCATCGCTTGTCGCGTAATGACAAACGAACTATAGCGACTGAATAATACTATATTTTTATGTTATATATTTAATTTTATTACAATTATGTTCTTATTCAATAAAATAATATCAATAATTTTGTTATATAAATATTATATTACACGAGTATAACTATTCTCACTTATATTTAGTAACAAGTATATAGTATATAGATGATATATAACAATTATATAATAATAATGTAATAGATGTTATTTTAATTTTTACTCCAATGTTATATATATAACTGTTTTAATATATATATATTTATTAAATATTTAATAAAATATATAATAACATTTATATATAAATAAATATAATGCATTAGTCCAAACTGTAAATTTTTATCACGTTTGTTTCACATATATATGAAATTTTATATATCTGTTATTATAAATTTATATCCATTTGACGTCTATCGAAGATCTTCTGGACGAGGATCTTCAAGGATCCACTAATTTTATATTTGGACATTATATCCATTATATATTTTATATATATGAAACGGACATATAATGGATATTCTCAATATCCTTAAAGAATGTTTATAGAATATTTATAGGATATCTGTGTGCTGTATGGGTAGACACTTGAAATACATTGTAAACAAGATCGACAAGGTGTCTATTAATATAAACAAAAAATTTGGTTTGGGTTACTTTGTATAAACCAAACCAAATTTTAAATAAAACTCTTTAACTTTAAATATTTCAGAAATTATAAAAAACCGCTTAAGTTATAAGCAAATGTTACTCATCAGGATCATGTACTTGACAAAACATATATCAAGATCAAGATCATCGGCGAGATGTCCGTTAATGTAAATAATTACCAAATTGATATTAATTAAATAATAATAATAATAAAATAATAAGCTGAAAAAAAGATATTCGAATAATTTTTAAGTCACTTTTTTATATAATAAGAATTTTATTAGAATCTTAAGAAATATTTTAATATTTGATGCAAAAATAAGGAAAACTACCAAACACCTCATTAATATTTATAACAAAAATACATTACAATTTTTTTACAATTTAAAAAAAATATCAAATAAATTTTAATATTTGATGTTTATAAACGTAATATTTATGTACATAAAAGCAACATACACTCTTCATAAATTTAAGAATGTTAAATATATTTTATAAAACGTCAAATCCCACACAACACATGATATCATTCGAATATTTTATATTCATACTGTGAATATATGTAATATAATATATGTAATATTCTAAGTACATCTCTATAATATCTCTTGTAGTATATTATTTTTCGTATATTCTCAGAATATACTTAAAAACATAATACACGTGTTTCCCAATAATTTCACGTTGATTAAAATAAAAAAAGAATTTTTTAAAAATTATATGTTTGCTAACTATATGCTTAATTAATTTTTATTTATTATAAACAAATTATTATTTCCTCAATTATGAGAATATATTCCTAAATTTGCCCAAACAATTCGCAAACGATTGCAATAATAAAAAATAAAAAATACCAAATTTGTCTGCTAAGTATACGGAGGTGAGCACCAGTCTGCTGATTATCTCCCACGCCATCTCGTCAATATGACTTATTTTCTTCCGCCAAACCGCGAAATACAATTCGAAATGACTTGCACAAAATTATTTCTCTTAATACTGTTATATACAAATTAATGTAATTGTGTTTATTAAAATCGAATCAAATATTAAGGACTTTTAAAATATCGATTTACATTATATACTATCACATTTCGGTTTCTGCTAATTTTATAAGTTTTTATAAGCTAATTTTATAATTTTATAAGCTAATTTTATAATTATCAGTATCTGGTTATCTGCCATCAATTTGCTATCGCATTATTGTTATTTAATATTTAAAAGCTCTGCAAGCATGCAAAGCACGAGCTTATTGTGGAAGCAATTGATGTCTGCCATAATAGTCTGACAAAATCTATTGTTAGTATTTTGCTTATTGGACAATAATTAGAAATCTCATTTAAGCTTAAAAAGTATATTAAATATATTAACATTAATAATTTAGTATAGAAAATAACTATAAAATAACTTTAAAAATAATAATAATAATTAACACAAAAAACATTAATACAGAAACAATAATATATTTTATTTAGTAAAATAATTTATAAAAGTGACTGAAGAACAATTACTGTAAAGTATTAGAATTAAAGATAAGCTGTTTTTTTATAAAAACAATAAAAATATAAAATAAATAAAAATAATAAAAAAAATATAATTGGTGCATATTTTTAGCCATTGTTCAGAACATATACAAAAAGTTTTAGACAAGTTATAAATTTTTTAATTCTTAAAATCAGTTTTCTTAGAGAAAAACCTTACAAAAATTTTATTTTATACTTTTGATTTATTTTTGCATGTAATCGCTTCTTTTTTGGTATTATATATTTGGTATTATATATTCTACATTTTATTATCTGCCTTTACAAATTAAAAATTTTTGTCTAAGTTTTCATATATAAATATATAATAAAAATAAATTGTCTAAATCAAGGAGTTTGATTATAAATATTATTACTCGATGTAATTTATAAAACAAATTTGTATTATGACATACATTATTTGTATGATTACAATTTTCTCATTTATATATATCACAATCATCAACAAATTATAATATAATGAATTTATATATTAATATATGGATCAGAAATAACGATACAATAATCCATTTGTAACTATTTTTAATATGGTTTGATATATTTCAAAATATAATATAACTAGATTTAATCATTTGTTAAATTAAAAATTAATATTTATTTACAAAATTATAATATTTTTTAATAAATCTCTGCACAAATTTCTTTATCATCGATGAACTTTTTTATGTAGTTTAGGTGTAGGAAACATTTTAACAAGAGTAATAAAATGGGCGATTAGATATCCAAGCAGTGCACCGATTATGCAAGGAATTGGCCAAGCTTGCCAAGGACGATCCCAATCCAAAGGATTTACAATAGCACCTAGCCATGTGCCCAATATTGTCGCTTGTATATTGGTTCTCAAAGCATCTGTAAGGATGCTGCTTTTTTGAAAATAAGCTCCTATTAAGACATCCAATGCATTATCCACTCCCAAATGCAAACTGGTAGCGACAAAAGTTAAAATAATCAATGTGATTACAAGCATTGTTGTTTCTTCGTGATCAGTCAATATAGGTGCACCAAACAAGACAATCATTATATAATAAACTATTGACAATACAAATGCAGTGAGTGAGAATTTAAGGATCTCTCTCAGATTCTTTGTCCAGGATTTCTTAGCTTTTGGTGAATTTCGTTGTTCAATCTTAATAATAACAGATGTTTCCATTTGAAGCATAGGAAACAGTAATTTTATCACTTCTGCAAACATTAGTATCAATAGTACGGGTAAAAATTTGTATTTACCGACATTGCATAAATTATCATTGAATTTCACTAATGTCAAGATTCCGGAAAGATAGATACAAGTAAAGGAACAATAAGACAATAATAATCTCTGTTCCGTCTTGTTTCCAATACCCATTTGATTATAATGTTCGTGTAATTTGTTAGAGGATTAATCCTTGTTCAGACTCCGTAGTCTAAGACTTTTTTATATAAAGAATATTTTCAACTTGAAAAAAATGCAGCAGAACTGCATAGATTACTGACTTAACTATATACACTGGAACGCGCACGGCCACAGGTAGGTAAGTAAATATAGTAAAATCACTGCTGAAAATTATGCTAATAGTTGTCCATTGCGCATGACCGAGTTGCACAACTAACAATATGGCGGCCACGTAGTGTTCAATTACAGTATAGATAATATCATTTGACATTATAGCATGATATTTTATTAATCGAATAATGTGAGAAATATCGCATTTTTATTTCATGATGAAAGTTATACAATTAAATAAAAATTCATTTTTAAAAATCTCATTATTTTGTGACATGATCCCTTGAACCTTTCAATTTATAACTTAAATTATGTTCATCACATTGTAAACTTTTATTATTAAAATTTTATAATATACATATAACAATAAATAATACATTTTTAAATACACATTTTTTTGGTAAAATAATATTTTTTGATTTTACATATTTTATTCTATAATTCTCTTTTCACTTATTGTTGCTTTATATTTTTGTTGTGCATCATAATATGTTGTGCAATCATATTATATTTACTATTTTTATTAATTGTATAGATTCATTTAATATATAAAATAGTATTATAAATTAAAAGCAATATTAAATGTTAAATTAATTTTCATGACATCTTTTGTCTCACAATTAGACATACATAGATTTCTATCTTAACAAGTATCATCATTCAAATTAAAGCCCGCGCACAACCAGCAATATGGCAATCATTTAGCATCTAGAACAACGAGGCCGACACAGAGTGATCCTACTCATCGACTGTATAGAATAAATTGCTGATGGCTAGTGGAAAAGAAGCCATACGAGTAGAGTGAGAGGCAGATAGGGATCGTCCCATTTGCGCACATTAGATCGGACACAATATTTATGTTCCGTTTCATGTATAGAGCACATAGATTGTTTGGAAATTTATAATATATGTTACGTGAACTATAGATTTTCAGGCGATCGATGTGCTCAATTCGTGAAACGGAACGCATCCAATTATTTCCCGATCAGACACAGGCCGATGATTGAATTCAAACCTATGTCAACTTATGTGTTTAGTTTTCTGATAGTGAAGCCCTCCCTACAGGCAGGAGCAGAATACATTGCCTCCACACACAAACACTTTAATGAGAAATGAGATTTTAATATAGGTTTTACAACTTTCCACACAAAGTGAGATTTCACATGGATTTACATTTTTCCATGCAAATCGAGGTTCAAGGCAAACCTATGTCTAATTTTAATGGTAGTGGAGCCTCTCAAAGGGGAAGAGGGGCGGAACATACTGCCTCTATGCATATATTTTTCAATGAGAAATAAGGTTCCACAAAAGTTTACAACTTTTCATGCAAAGCGAAGTTTCACATGGGTTTACAACTTTTCACGTGAGGTTCAACTCAAATCTATATATTGATAAGTGTTGTCTTATATGAACTTTTTTTTATATACTGAAATTGGGTTCACGCGCAATTTATTTCTTATATCGAAAACTGGACTTGTGTCGAATCCGGACTGTGTCCGATTGGATCTGTGTCCGATCGGGAAATATTATCATGTCCAATCTGTAATGTGTGCAATCGGGATTTACTCCTTTATTTTCTTATGTATATGTTTGTAAACCAATCAATTTCTTCATATTTATGATTATGCACTTATGCAAAAGTGTACTCCCCGCTTTACGATCTGTCCAGGTATTTTTTACGTCTATGGATCAATGAGTACGTTTACATGTTAATCCGGTTTAGTAACAACCGTTGTTGCAACTACTAGTGTTAAATGTTGTGTAAACAGTGCTTTACGCCGATGTTATTGCACCAGTTGTAATAACTCCTGCTGAGAAAAAGGAGTAAACTTAAAGTGCCTTTAAATGGAACAATCGAGCATCGAACGTCGAGTGTCTGCTCTGCGCAGAAAATCATTGCGCAGGATTTCAAAAAGATAGAATCTTTCTTGCTGCTTTTTGTGACTAATAACACGGTGAGTTGCACAAGTATGGTCAAGATTAAAATTTCTTTTTCATCTACACTTGATAAATCCCACACTTAAATTCTAAGTTTGATGCCTATAAAAAATAATGTTGCAAAGTAATTTTAACATAGAGAAAAGATATATAAAGTAAGATTGTGTGTATTATGAAAAAACATGTAAAAAAATTTATGAAAATTAATCTCTTAATGTTTGATTAGATTCTAATATGCACTATTTGTAATGACGTTCTGCAATATATTCGTTTAATAATAATAATATCTATTTATGTATAATGTTAATAAATATTAATTTTTAATATTGTATAATAATGTATATTAGAATATAATCTTTTTAATCTCGATCGTACTCGTGCGACTCACCATGTTATTAGTCGCAAAAAGCAGCAAGAAATTGAAATCTATTTTTGTGAAATCTGCGCAGTGATCTTCTGCGCAGCGCAGACGCTCGATGCTGCCATTTAAAAGCACCTTTACAAATCCGACTTTAAGAAGAAGCTCCATAAAGTTAGCCGGTCAAAATTCATTTTTATAATTTTTTTTTTACGAATCGTTTGTTGATCGTTTGTTGATGTTTGGTGATTATTAACTTAATTACAACGTTTGTAGGTTAATATTTTTTTTTTAATACAAAAAAAAAATTTTTTATGAAGTTAGCCAGAAAGATATTATTTTTCTTTCAATCTTAGTTCAATTGATCAAGGTAGACCTTGCTTTACAATGTAGCATGTATTTTGTAAGTTGTAAAGTGAGGTTCACTATGCCTACCGGCGGAAGAGGGCCGAAGGCCTTCTTTGTATCCCCCACGTGTGTGTGTATGCGCGCCCGCGCGTGCTTCTTGTCCATGCATGTACTTTGGTATATTTCAATCTTTTTTTGTTAATAACTTTTTAATATGCAACGAGCAATGATTAAATTAGAAGAAAAGGTAACTCAGAATTATGCCCTTGACAACATATATCAAGGTCATTGAAATCGGTGAGATCGCCTTTAATTTTAAGTTTTTAGCAATCCCTCTTTTGTCACCATTATTATATTAGTTTTTTTCGTTTTTCAATGCAAATATGAATCAACAAACGTTTTAATTAATTCTTCCGTGACCAACAAACGATTGTGCATCGTTTGAACTAAGATTGAAACAAAAATATCTTTTGGCTAACCTCACAAAAAATTTTATTTTTGTGTTTTCAAAAAAATATTAACCAACAAACGTTGTAATTAGGCCAACAATCACCAACAAACTACCAACAAACGATTTGTAAAAAAAAAATTATAAAAGTGAATGTTGACCGGCAACTTTATGGAGCTTTAAGAAGACATGTAAATGCCACAAGAATTATAACAATCATATTGCCAATCTCCAAAAGGTAGAATATCAACAAGAGACGTGTGGATGTATATTACTATATATAACAATTACTTTATAGCGAATTCGGCTATTGTACTACATCACACTAGTGCACATTAAAAATTGCTATTTATGAAGTATCTGAATTATTTAATAAATTAATAAATTAATTTTTATTGCTTTAAATTGGTAACGGTGGTATAACTTACGATTTACTTTACTAGGGAAACTAAATAAAATAAATTTTTGCGTGTAAACGCACGTCACTTTTAAGGAATTATAACTATGATTGTATACATAATCAGATTAAGATTGCTGTGTAAGGACCAATTTCACCACCTTCGTTTAATTAACCGACATTAAAATCAGCAGGCAACTGAAATGATAAGAATGTTTGGTTTTTCTTTACCTTTATTTTCTGTTGCCATCCTGCTGATTTTAACCATCGATTAACTTAACCAAAGGTGGTAAAATTGGCCCTAAACATACTCAATATATAAGGGAGTTAGCAATCTAGTAATATATAAAAGTCTGTTGTAAAGTCCTTCTAACAGAGATCATACGATAACATTTTTTCATTGATCCGCTATTTTTTTCCAATTTTTGCGGAAATTTGAATTATGGAAATGGCAATAACAATAAATTGTGGCATAAAAATATACTTAATTAAAATAATACATACATAAGAATTTTCTTTTTACAGAAAACGAGTGAAAAGTCAATAATTTGAGAAAGAAAAAAAAATGAAAAAACAAAAAACAAAAATATTAAAACACTTGTATTAAAAAGTACTGTAGAATATATAATAAACTATGTAACAATAAAAAAAATATAGAATACAAACAAAACAGTTTTTTTGTTGGTTTGGTTTTGTTGGTTTCATAAATTATTAGAAATCAAGAGATATAATATTGAGGAACATTAAAAAAAAGATGTTATACATAGCTACGGATTTGCTAAATATCACATCTACATTTAATTAATATAGTATTTACTTCTTTGATATAATTGTAAAACAACAAATCTTTTGATAATTTTGGAATACAAATAATGACAATTCAAAATATGATCAGCAGAACCATCACTAAATTTAGATATAAAAAATAGATATAAAAAAATGATTTGATATATGTATTTTCTATATTTAAAAATATCTTGAATAATTTTTAATAATTTTGAAAACACTGTTCGATTGCTAGTCGTTTGTTAATTTTTGTTAATGTTTTTATTTTGTTTGCATATTAATTATTTTTGGCAAAAAATCGAAATTAAAATTTGGGCAAGTGTAATCGCCATTTGAAACTTTTACTCATACATGATTTTAAAAAGTTTGTTAGATCCGCGCATACAAGTATTATCCTTATTTTATCGATGATAAATTGTTTAATAGATAAATAGATAGATAGATATACGATTTATTGATTTCCCTTGGGGTTACAATCTCTTATAATTTACAATTACTTACACCTACCTTAATTCTAGCTTATAACTATCTTAATTCTAATTTATCTTCTCTTAACCTCTACCTATATCTAAGCTACCTACACACACACACACACACATACACACACACACACCGCTACTTGCCCTACTTTAACTTGGGACCTCCGCTTCCGGCTCATATCATGTTTCCAATCCTTTCACACACCTTCATTCACATATCCTACATCAATCTTCTCTCTCTCGCCCATTCTCTCTCTCTTTCTGCCTTCTCTCTATCTCTCATCTTCTTGAATCTTATCCTCTACCTAATTCTCAATCCGATCATTTTTCCCCTCATCATTCTCTCCCTCACGTCTTAATCTCTCTAATTCTTTCAACCACCCCTTTTCCTCACTTTTTTCCAACACCTCTTGCCAGCCTTTCTCCACCCCCCCAATTCGCACATCTTTCCCAAATATGCTTCCATGTTTTCTACTCCCTTTCACATAATCTATAGCTTTTATTCTCTTCATCCTTTCAGTACCAGTTCCCCCTCATTTCGTTTCCCAATCTGTACCTTACCATCCTTTGCCATCTACTTTTCCCCCAGTCACTCTTCAGGTACTTTGAAATCCCACTCCCCTTGATTTCTCTGTAGCACCTGTTGTATCTTGACCCTTTTATCCTTTCCCATCTTTCCTTTTTATCCATCTTTATGTTCTTTTTCCCAAATTAACCGAAGTCTAGCACACCTTCCGATCTTTTCGCCTCTACCTCTACCACGCCCATACATCTGTCTTCAAAAAAGCCACACTTTTCTTCTTCCCATTTTGATAACTCCTTTTTTTCTTACATCTCTCCCTCAATTCCTCCCAACATCTCGCAATCCCACTCTTACCTTTCTCTAACTTTTTCTCGAATCACCACGGCCCTACCTCATAACTTTTCTCTCTGTAATTCCTCCCTTACCATATAGCCCGGCATTCCCCATTCCAATCCTAACACCCATCTTAGATATCTTTTCTGTAGCCTCTCCAATTCCTTCCTCTCTCTCCAGCCCCAAATTTCCACCCCATACTCCACCATTGTTCACACCAGTTTATCGAAGAGCCATAATCTTTTTCCCCAATCATTCTTAAATTTCCTTTCGCCAATTCCCCAAACCAGACCCATTACAGCAGCACCCTTCCTTAACCTATTTCTTATCTGTGCTTCCTGTCCTCCATTCTTCTGCATTACACAACCCAAATAAATTCTTTTACCTCCTCTATCACTTTTTCTTTCCATTTCCAACTTACCTTCCTTTTCTTCCTCCTTCTTTCCTGAACCATAAGATTTTCTACTTTCCCACATTTAACTCCAATCCCTTGTGTTCCAAATAACCCTCTAGACCTTTCAATCATACTCTTCATTCCATCCTGCTCCTCCACAATCAAAACCACATCATCCCTGTATGCCAAGGTATAAATTTTCATCTCCCCTAATTTAACCTCTTCCCATCCTCCTCTACTCATTACCTCCTCCATATCCGCTGTCAGCAAATTAAATAAGTGAGGGCCAATGGGGACCCCTGCCTTACTCTCCTTTCTGTCCAAAATCTTGCTCCCAAATCCTTCCCTCTCCTCATCCTATTTCTAGTCTCCCTCAAAATATTCTCACTTCTTCTAATCAGCTCTTCCCTCACCCCCCTTTCTCTCATCGCTTACAACAATTTCCTCCTATTTATCGAATTAAACGCTGCTTTCAAATCTATAAAGAACGCCACTAATTTTCCTTTCTTCTTCCCCAACTGCCTATTCACCAAATAATTAAGTCCAAATATGTTGTCCATTGTCCCTAATCCCTTCCTGAATCCCGTCTGATTCTGTGACACCAATCCTTTTTGCTCCACCTCATCGCTCAATTTACTTGCCACCACTGAAGCGTACACTTTATAAAGCGTTGGTGTCAGCGACATCCCCTTATAGTCTTCTACCCTTTCCCCCTCCATCTTCTTTAATATCGGCACAATCATCCCCTCATTCCACTCATCTACTCCTACCCCCTTCCAAACACTATTACATATTCTCCATACCCATTCCTCCAAGTTCTCCCCTCCGTACTTCTACACCTCCGCCGGAATTCAATCCATCTCTACTGCTTTATTATCCTTCTGTCTTCCAATCACTGACCTTATCTCATTCTTACTTATGCTCTCCTCTTCATCCATCCTAATTCCTATTCTCTGTCCTATCACTACTCTGCCATCCATCCCCTCCCCAATAGATTTCTAAAATATCCATTCTACTTCTCCATTGCTATATCTTCATTCACCTTCCACCTCCTCTTTCTTTCCCTATTCACTATTTTCCAAACCTGCCCTTCTGTTCTAATTTCCCTCAATTCCCTCTCCCATCTTTCCCTCTCTTCCTTCTTTTTCCTCTCTATCAGCTTTTTATATTTCTCTTTCGATTCCCTATAGAAATTCCCATCCCCTCCCTTCTCTCTCCACCTCCTCAACTCTCTTCTTACTATAATCTTTTCCTCCTTACACTCACTATCCCATCCTTTCTTTCTTCTTATCCCCTTTGATGTTCACCCACTTATCATCACACACATCCTCTTTTATCTTATCTCTCATATTTTCCTACACTTCATCTACCCAATCTACTCTCATTTTTTCCTACTTCTAAACACATCCTCTTCTCCCTTCTCCAACTCCGGCTCCTCCATTTTTCTTTTCGATAGTTCCTCCACATTTCCGTAGCTAACTCTTCTTTCCTTCCCTTTTTTCATGGCAATCTGCACCATCTTGTTTTCTCGCGCCCTCTATAAAGACTCCCGTCGTTTTCCACTAACCCATTCTACGCTCTCCGCTATCTATACTCTATGGCCTAATTATTACTATCCCACACCTCCTTTACAATCTTAAGGCCATTGCACGTGAAAAAATTTTAGTCGTAATCGTAAGACTGTAAGCAAATTAACCAATTACAGTTAGATATTCTAAATATGTTTAGAATGCTTGATTGGTCAATTTTCTTACTGCATTATGATTACGATTAAAATTTTTTAACGTGCAATGGCCTTTATATTCGCCCTTACACCTTGCCTCCGCTTTCCCTCTTCACCTCTCCACGCTCTCTCACACTCACGCTTCCACACTATCACACTCATTCCTCTTCCACTCTTCACTTTATCACTCTATAACCTGCAAAACACACATGTCAAATCATCTCGAAGTACACTACCTGACACCAAAAACAGAAGTTTGATAAATTGTTTAATATTTTATTTATTAATAATTTGTAAATTATTTAGTAACAAACAAAAACGGCGCATGTGCGTCAAATCGCCTAAAAATAACTAGGATTAAAGTTATTAAATAATTTACAAAAATAAATAAAATACTGAACAATTTATTGACAAAATAAGAATAATACTTGTATATATGGATTTAGCAAACAACTAGCAAACGTTTAAAATTAAATATTTACAAAATATATCATGAGTAAAGATTTCAAATCGTGATTAGACTTGTTCAAATTTTAATTTCGATTTTTTGCTAAAAATAAATATGCAAACAAAATAAAAAAACTTGCAAAAATTATCAAACAATTAGCAATCAAACAGTGTTTTCAAAATTATTGAAAGTGTTATAGTATGAATAGATTAAAAAATATATATATAATACGCCTTCCGACTGTAGCGAGACATCGCGAAAGGCGTATAACGTTACAAGCACGAAACGCTGACGAAACGAGCCACGTGCCGAGGCTAAGCGATTGTGAAAGAATCGAACCACCGGAAATGCAAGGAATTTCGATTGAACGATCTTAACTTGCATTTCGGCCTAACAATTCGAA
>JBCEWD010000005.1:1007030-1021201 GCA_039654425.1 Cataglyphis rosenhaueri | reverse complement strand
ATAAATATAAATTTAAGAGACTTATATTCTATGGAATCATAAATTATATACATTACATATAATAGTTATCTAAAATAACTATTTTCTAAATTATAGAATGCTATGTTGTTCATGCTGCTTATATTGCCACTCGAGGATAGCTTTTATATACGGCTATGTATAGATAGATATTTACGGGTATGTATAGATTGAGTTTCAAATCAAACTTGAGATCTGATTCGACTCGACCCAGAGTCGAGTAGAGTCAACAGATAGAATACGCTATCAATGACTCTAAACTATCATGGCGGAAAGCGGTTTATGATTGGTTCGTAATTCATAACCTTCATCAATCTTTAACATTATTCTTGATCATCATCATCATAGAAATATAAGTTTATAGTATATAAAATAAAAAGAAGAATAAATAATAATAATGAAAATATGATAAATAATAATGTTAAAAATTCTTTAATGGAAGTTATGAATCACGAAACCAATCATAAACCGCATGATAGTTCAGAGTCAAATCGAACTTGAGATCTGACTCGACTCGACCCAGAGTGAATCTAACGCAAAAAAGGAGAGATATAAGGTTATGGTACATAAAAAAACAAGCAGTATTTTTTCGCTCTATACCTCAGTTAGTGAGAAAAAGATTGCTCTCTACTTTTATAGGGCAACCTACTTCCATCGACTATACCCGGGACGCCGAGAGCTAAGACTAACCTAGTGAATCTGGGGGAATGACGTGCGCTGAACTAGTTGGTTATTAGGAAGTTTCACTAGGTATTTTAGGGATATGGACGCAACTAGGTATATGTAATTCGAAGGTTAATCAGATTTAAGGAATAGAATTTTAATATTATAATAAAAGAAAAATATCGATTATGTATCTAAATATCTAATATATTCGTCTATGTTCAAATGATTTTCAGTTAATTGATATTTTAATTGGAAGCTTAGATCATGAGGAGGAATTGTTAAATTGTGTTGATAACTTTCCTTAAAATGTGTTATATTTTGACATAATTGGTTTAGTAATATAAATTTTGGCGTATACGTAAATAGGCCAGTATGGTCATTTATTAGATAGAGCCCGCTATTAGTTAAGTCGATTTTATTACAAAGTTTTATTTGTGAATGTTTTTAAATGTCTTAATGAAATCTATGAGAGAACTTCAGACGATTTATAAGGGCTAGAGAAAAGGAAACTCTTTTGCAAGATATTATACGAGGTTTTGATTTACTAGTAGAATGTTTAAACTGAGATAGATTAGAAATGCCTTTGACACGTTTCTTTATGCCGGATCTATGATTCCGTTTTTTACGGCAAGCCTGCTTGTATTGCGGGTTCATCATATGCAAGGAGCTTGTTATGTAAGATATATATATATATATATATATATATATATATATATATATATATTAATTAGAATCCGTAAAAGAGCTAGAGGATTAAGATTTGAAAGAAAATATTATAATAGAAATTAAGGGTAACTAATAAATTATGGACACTAGATAATAGAGAGTTAGTTAGATCAAATAATTTATTATGAGAATTGTATAAAGAATAAAGTCTTTTATTTAATATCAATACTTGATTATATTATGACTCTAAATTTCTGATAGAAAAAGAAAGTCTAGAAAGGAGATTGAATGTCGCCAGGAGCACAATAATAAGCGCTCGGCAACTAGGTTCAAAGTTTAGGTTGTGTTTAGAAAATTAGATAATAAATTTTATTTCAATTTAATCTCCTGTTGTCATTTCTTGTGGGAGGTTTTTAAATCAATAGGAAACGCCGCCAGGGCACCATAAGCGCTCGGCAATGATGGATTTTCGGGAAAAGAACAAATGTTGCAAGATTAAGTCAGGTTTAAATGATAACAGTAGTGTATATTTTGCATGGAATTTATAAATCTTACTTAGTATTGATATTATGAGGGTGTTTTAAATAATAGTAGGATAATAGATTAAAGTCAACTAACTGGAAACTATCAGCAACTTGCTAATGCTTGACAGGGGATTCATTATTATTTAGAGAATGAAAAGGTAATAGAATGATATTAGGGGTTGTCAGTTAATTGAAATAAAGTTTCTAATATTTATGGAAAGACGGGGATTTATAGTAATTGTAAGTACACTATCGTGATGTGGCAGGTAAATCCTTCCTTCTGCTCAAATTCTGGTCGTACTCTGTTAGGCCCTTCTCTCGTCCTTTAAGATCTCGGTCGTGGATGAGGTAGGCCGGATAAAAGTACACAGACGTATGCACAGTTTTTTATTTCCTTAGTTTTACACAACTTAAACACTGAATCGACAGTAATAACAATTAATATGTTAATCGAAATTGTATAGCAAATAGTATCGAATACGTGAACAATGACCAGATGCAGAGCGGATGAATGATTCGAAAGAGTTCGTGAGTGAATGAATTTTAATGAACGAATAATACGGAGCGAATACTTGTACGAAATAGTAATGAAATAGTAATGAATAATGCTGACTAAGAAATAAATGAATCTTGAATACTTGGAGTCTTTTAATTGAATGACTGACTCTTAATTGAATGGCTGCTGAGGAAATTGCCGGCTTATATACTGTTGAAACAAAGGATTTTCGGGCCGTGTGCAGGTCATGCGTTGCGCTCTGGAATGTTCTTAAGATGATTCAGTGGAGAACTTCCGAGAAGAAAGATTTTTAACAACAATTCTGAAAATTGTCGATCGATATGTTTATCTGTCTATTAAGTTTCGGCGCTCGTGGTTGTAGCCATCGCGAGTTCGTTTGATTTATCGCTCACAATATCAGGTTTCACCGATATGAGGCTTCTTATGCGGTCTAATATTCTTTTCAGTTTAGTTAATATTTTATAATATAAAATTCTTAATAATATGGTTAATATTCATGTTTATTAATTTATGGAATTATTTGTTCTATTTATTGCAGTTCTGATAATAAGTTGGTAATTTATATAAAGTTATAGCATTTTATAATTTAGAAAATAGATATTTTAGATAACTATTATATATAATGTATAATTTATGATTCCATAGAATATAAGCCTCTTCAATTTATATTTATAGTTGCTTGATCGATACTACAATAAAGCATATTAATTTTATTAAGATTATTTCTTTATGGAAGCATTTGCGCATTATATAATAACCTGTTTTAATTATTATAATTTTAATTATTTATAAAGTTAAATTGTATTGAATATAGTATTGAAAGTTTTGTATGTGATGTTTTGGATAAAAGAATTATAAATTATTTTCAACAAATTATTATTATATACGTTTTATGATTTCATAAAGTACAGCACATTTACTCCTCAATTTAAGAGTGAGTAATTTTTATTAAATATATGTCTGTATGATTAAATATTAAAATCTTAAAAGTTAAATATTAGTATCGATATTATCGAGTGTGAAGCTCGCTTGCAAGTCCGTTCTTAAAGTAATCGGCAGGCTAGTTCTAGAAAGTCATTGCTGTATAGCTGGCCAGTTCTAAATAATGCTTCCTGATTCGTCGATTTAAGAAATTCTCAATTTTTTGCGCCATCGATTATTATTACTAAAAAATTAAAATATATTTGGTTTTTAGGCTAAATAATCTTATGGAACTAGAATGATAAGCAATTAATGAAATTAGTTAACAATTGAAATAAAAGCAAAAGGATTAAATAATTGTTCTATATTCTATAGGTACTTTGTATTGATAAAAGGTACTTAATTACTAGCTAAAATATAGTTTTTAAAATTGGCAGGAAGTTACAGCAGTAAGACTTAAGAATTTCATCTATACAGAATTTTAAGCCGATCGCACATTTTCCGTAACCGTAACCGTAACTGTAACGTAAGAATTCGACCAATCGCATTGCTTAATTCAGCTGTCCATAACTACGCGACAATCGAATTAAGCATTGCGATTGGTCGAATCCTTACGTTACGGTTACGATTACGGTTACGGAAAGTGTGTGCGATCAGCTTTAAACTTTGCTTAAGTTTCAACACATTTACCTTATTGTTAGACTGTGACTGGTCAATTTGCTTACGTCTTAAAGGCTATTTCACGTTAAAAAATTTTAGTCGTAATCATAAGGCCGTAAGAAAATTGACCAATCACAATCAAACATTCAAAAACATAATAAGAATGTTTGAACTGTGATTGATTGATTTACTTACGGCTTTAAGATTACAATTAAAATTTTTTAACGTGCAATGGCCTTTAGTCTTACAGCTTATGAGCCATGGCACACAAAAAAAACTTAAATAGTAAGACCCAAGACGTAAGCGAATTAAAGGCCATTGCACGTTAAAAAATTTTAGTCGTAATCATAAGACTGTTTTCAACCTTCGGTTAACTTAACCGAAGATGGTGAAATTGGCCCTTAGGGTGCGTTCCATTTGAACGCTTAAAGCGCTTATAAGAACATTTATGACGCCACTGTGACGTCATAACTCTTGCTCACAAATGCTTATTTCATCGAAGTAGAAGGGCAGTAAAAGCGTGAACGCTTACATCACGTGAGTGTTAAAACGGAGCGCATCGAACGCATGTAAATGAAAAATAAACGTATCAAAAATCTCAATTGATATTCAAGACGTTGCAATTAATAAAACATATAGTATTTTAGTAACTGCATAATATTGATTAAGAAATATAATATTTTCTAATTCTATATTATATGAGGAATCTTCATCATCAAAAAATATTTCAACTAACATTGAAATTAGAAAACAAAATAATAATTTCTTTTTCTATCATTTTGGCACGCTTGCACTGCTTATTTTATTTATTTATTACACTCACGCATCCAAAAGGAACGACTTTTGTTTCTTCTAAGCACTTAAGCAGAGAATGGTACGGTTGAAAATAGCGCTTATAAGCGTGAGCGCTTATAGTGTGTGATCGCTCAAAGTGAATGCACTCTTACTACAGTGCAAGTTCTGATTGGCTTCTGCTTTTCTGCTTTGTGTTTTTCTGCCAAGGAGTGAATTCGTCCTTAGGTTTTAAAGTCTATGGCACATAAAAAAATTTAAGCAGTAAAGGCCTTTGCACAATGCGAGGCGATAGCGAATAAGGGAATAACAATAGATAAAAAATTAACCAATCATAGTTTAATGTGAGAAGAATAATAATCGAATATAATTGGCTAATTTCTAACGGCTTAAAGCTTACTATATCTATTGTGGACTCGGGCTTACTGTTCAAGCATGATTGATCAAATCGCTTACATCTTAAAAGCCATTGCACGTTAAAAAATTTTAGTCGTAATCATAAGGCCGTAAGAAAAATTGACCAATCACAATCAAACATTCTAAACATAATAAGAATGTTTGAACTGTGATTGATTGATTTATTTACGGCTTTACGATTACGACTAAAATTTTTTAACGTGCAATGGCCTTAAGTCTTACTGCTTTCGTTTTTTTATGCCACGGCTCTGGCCAATTTCACTACCTTTGGTTAATTTAACCTAAGTTCTTTTATATGTCATGGCCTTAAAGGCTCTTGCACTGTGAGGCGATAGCGATAAGAAGGCTTTTACGATTTTCGAAACAAAGTGAAAAATACAAAAGTAAAAAAATTCACTTGAATATTTATAATTTCATTGTTGAAATTTAGTAAATCTGTTTACTTTTATAATTTTCACTTTGTTTTAAAAATTGTAATAACTCTTAAGAACAAGAGAATAGTGATAACGTTAAACGATATCTATATCTACTTTTTCGAAAAAGCAGTGTTTTCATTGAATATTGTCTATCGCTATCGCCTCGCATTGTGTAAGCGCCTTTAACTTTAAGTTTTTTTGTGTCATAGTTTTATATCTCTCCTCTTTTGTGTTAGATTTACTTAAAAACAAATTTTTCGTATAATTCTATAAAAGCCTATTGTGAACTCGGTTGAGATTGGAATTATGGTCGATAATTGCCCAACCAACCGTTAAGCTGCTTTGTTCTAATTGGTCAACTTGCAACAATGGCGGAAAGAATGATTAAGAAAAGATTAAAAATTTGTTAACAATTTTTTTTAAAACGGCCAAACATTTTAAATGCAGTACCAAACATTAGCAATTAACGATTAAATGTTTAGTAAAAAAAAAATCTATAATAGTCAAAATGGAGGGGCTAAAAAAAGATTAAAAATTTGTTTATTTTTTTGTAAAAAAACGGAAAACTACCAAATGTTTTGAATTTGTTACCAAACAACCACCAAATGATTGATAAAAAAAAATTTATAATAGTCAAAGTGGGGGGGGGGCTAACTTTGATTAGTATACTACTCGAAAAAATTTGCCACGTGCTACTGTAGGTGAGTAAATCTGCATTGTCAATAATAAAACATTAATTTTATAATAAAATGTTTATTTTGTTTTTGAAACAATAAAAGATACATAAAAGATTTATACATTTTTGATAATAAAACAATAACTGGATAGACTAAAATAACGCCCCGCAAATTTTTTTTAGTAATAACTCCCCTTTTTTTGCACCCACGCCACGTGTGTGTTGTGTGTGCGCGCCCGCGTGCTTCCTGTCCATGCATGTACTTTGGTATATTTCAAACTTTAAATAATTAATTAAAAATTAATTATAAACTAATAACAAACAAAAATAAATGCACTATCATTTACAAACAAAATACAATCGATTTCACATCTATTTTTGTAATTTTATAGTACAGGTTGGCTAGTTTCATGGTCTACAATTAAATAATTAATTATAAACTAACAAACAAAAATAAATGCATTACAATCATCTACAAACAAAATACAATTTATTTCACACATAATTATTTAAAAAAAATCTTACGACTATGTCGTCGGCTTACATCATACGAATGATTCCTATGTATAAAAACGTATAATACCTATAAAACATATAAAATGTATTATACATGGCAAAACTGTAAAAGTCGTATTACACTACGATTTGCTGGTTCGTTTGCAATTAAAGTTATGATTGATGCTTGGGAATTGACCAATCAGAACAAAGCAGCTTGTCAACTAATTGATCAATCCGCAATTGTGAACCCCAAATCCCAACTGCAACCAACTCTCTAAAAAAACAACTTTAAAAGGCGAAACTAATCTAATGAAATAATAAATAATAGAGAAGGAAAATAATCGAAGAAAAATCAGAAAATAATAGAAAAAAAAGAAAAATAATAAATATTAAATAATAAAAAAGGAAAATTTTGGTAGATTGCGCATGCACTAGATACTGGCGCCACTGTACATATTAATCATAGACATATAAATTGAACTGAGCATTGCAAGATAAATGATATAATTTACTCGAAACGAACGAAAAAACGCGACGACAAGAGGCAGTTATGTTGCGGCTATGTACTGATGATATACAATGCAAAGTGAGCTAATCCGATCGCTCCATAGACATGTTTACAAATCCTATTAGTCTAGGGAATTTTTTTTTTAGTCGGTTGATATGACTGCGATTAATCCGATTGCGAATCCGATTGCGAATCCGATTACTAAACGTAAACATCCTATGGGTCTGTTCGTTTTAAGGTCGTCCTACATTAGTCGCAAGTAATCCATCATACATCCATATTATCGCAAGTCACAAAAGTTTTGCGATTAGCGTCTTCTTCATTACAGTCGTAAAATCGAAAATGCTACAAAAGCACTCTTGTTTCAGAGCCCCGGGTTATTTTTAACGATTCTTATTAATTTTATATCTGTTTCATTCACATCTGTTTCATCTTCATAAACGCTTGCATCCAAAAACTCATCTTCATTACATTCGAAATCACTCATTATAAAAATAAAATTTTCTACCAATAACTTTGCAGGTTACAATCAGAACACGAACAAACAAACAAGCCAAATAAACGCCATGACAGCGGACCTCGATACTCATTGGCTGTAGCAAAATCGCAGAGACGTAAATTTTGGATTTGGTCTAATCTTGCGATTGCTATTTGCGACTACATTAAGACTGAAAATAGCGCTGCTTGCGTTCATGCGTTCAGCTGTTTGCGACTATTGTAGAACGACCTTTAGTTGAACTGGCTGCACTAATTCAGTGTTTATCTTTTTCTCTCTGTATTGGAAAGAAAAAGATAAACTCTGAACTGGTGTAGCCAGTTCAGCTAAAACGAACAGACCCTATATGTCTATGATATTAATATCAGCAGAGAGAAGCCTGAGAGCGGCCATCCCGATATTTTTCGTACGTTAGTTCTTGGTCCTAGAGTCCCTGTAACAGAGTCTGGCCAACACGCCAATTTTGGCAAATTCTGCGAAAGAGATAGAAAATACTCCATCCTACTCTAAACGAACGCATGCGCATGACAGTGTTGCTGCTACTACATATGGCTACATATGGAAAGTGCTGAATTGTGATCAGAAGTATATTTGAAGAATAATTCTGCAAAATGGGTGGATGTGCTGCATCTTTTTGCAATATTTCCGACATTATTTTAAATATTTTTTAGATATAGGTAATATAAATTTTAAATCATTTCTCATATCTAAATTTAATGATGTTCCTGCTGATCACATTTTAAATTGTCATAAATTATATTCCAAAATTATCAGAAGATTTATTGTTTTACGTTTACATATTTATGAAAAGAAAAATATCATGCTTAGTAAATGTAGGTATGATAGCAAATCTATGGTTTATGCATAATATTTTTTCTTAATGTGCCTTTATCTTGTTTTTTCAATAATTTATTAAATTTTAAAAAATGTTTTGTTTATCATTACATGTTCTATATTTTTATTATTACATAATTTATTATATATTTTACAAAATTTTTAAATATAAATATTTTAATACAATAAATTACTATTATAATATTTTTGTTCTTTATTTTTTTTATTTCCTTTTATTTTCTTACTCAAACTGTTTCTTCACACGTTTCTTGTATAATAGAAATTCTTATGTATATATTGCTTCTACTACGCATATTTTTAATTTCAATTTTGACAATTTACTGTTATTGTCATTTCCATTCAAATATCAGCGGGAGTTGCCAAAAAATGGTGGACCAATCAAAAGTTGCTATTACGTGGCCAGACTTTGTTACAGGGACTCTAGGATTGCGTTCCGTTTCACGCATAGTGCGCATAGATCGCTTTGAAATCTATAATATATGTTACGTGAACTGTAGATTTTCAGACGATCTATGCGCTCAATGCATGAAACGGAACGCATCCCAGGACCGAGAGCTAACGTACGAAAAACACCGGGATGGCCGCTCTCAGGCTTCTCTTCAGATTGAATATCACTGCTCGATCCAATTGGAAAATGGAAATCCGATTATTTAAACACCCTATGCGCATCATGTAAGAAATGGAACGTACTGTATATGATTGATGAAAATATAACCTACAAATTATTTGATACATTGTATCGGGAAAAGAAAATTATATGAGAAAATATAAAATCAATGGTGCCCAAGTAAAAGAAAAAAAAAGTGAAAGTGTCAAAAAAGCCAAAAAACAAATACTTGATTGATGGCATGTTAAATATCTAAATGTTAAACATCAAAAAAAGATACATTATATGCAGTGATATAATCGAGTGAAAATGTCATTGAAAAGAAAATTGACGCAAGATGATTTGCGTAAGGCAATGACGGAGCAGAAGAAAAAACTCGGCATAAATAAAAAGATCGATTCGCCGTTAGCAAAATATCCTTTTGTAAATCTATAAAAAATAATAAAAAAAGAAATACTTTTAATCTTCAAAACATCATTATACATTCTTATTATATGATATTTTATTATATCTTATTATTTAACTCCAATTATAGAATTTTGAGAATTTTACTATGAATGATAAATAGTGGTTCTTTGCACCTTGATTAATATGAATAATTATTAAAATTTTAAGTTGATGTAATTATGAAAAATTAATTAACACATAAATTTCACACAGACGTTTTAATTATAATATATTTTATAAATAATTTTTTTATTATTTTTATATTAGTATATAATTTAATTCTTATAGAAAATTAATTAAGAATATTTTTCTTAACTGATAAATACATATACAGATTCAGGTCAACTTATGTGCATTTTATGCAAATTGATTGTACGCAGTGAAACAGTTTGGCCTGTTCACTTAAATTCTAAAATACATAGGGAAAATGTGACATTAGCAAAAACAACTAAATTGGAAACAGAAAGCACTATAAGGTCATCAAATATTTTACCATTTAAAAGATCTCTCTCTCCATCTCAAGATATTTCTGTTAAAAAAAAAATAAGAGGAATATTAAAAAATTCCAACTTGTCAGAAGTGCAAACAAAGTCGAACTTATCAATAGATTTTTTTCATAATAATTTGAAACAAATAAATAGTATATCTATGCAAAAAAATGAAAGCAAAGATTCTACAGCTAGTATCGCAGATATACAATATAAGGAGATAGAAGAAGAAAAAATAAAGGATACAAATCCAACTATTCTTCCAGAAGGATTTTTTGATGATCCAGTAATGGATGCTAAAGTAAGATTAAAATAAAGTAAATATAGCAATATGTATACCTATACACTATCAAAATTTATATTAACAAAATAAAATTTATATTTATATAAATATATTTAATATTTATATAAATATTTATATAAATATTAATATAACATAAGAAATATTTTTAATATATAAATAAAAATTATAAAATATATTAATAAAAATAAAATAAAAAAGATATGAATTAGAAAAACTATTAAATATTCAGTTTATTGTCTCATTAAAGTGCAATAGTATATTCTATTTTATTTTTCTTCAATTACTGTTTTATTTTTCTACTTATTCAATTATTTTTTTGTTTATAGATACGTAACGTTGAATATAAAGATCCGATTGAAGAAGAATGGGAAAAATTCCAAAAAGAAATTAAAGAAGAGACTGCTCAATCTGCACAAATTATTGCTGATGATCAAGAGGAAGCAACAACAGAAAGGCAATTGGATGAAATTGAGGAGCAAATTAGGCATTGGTCTAGGTATTTTCAATATTCCTATATAGGAAAATAATATTTAAAATATATGTGTGTGTGTGTATATATATATATATATACACACATTTTTGCATGTATATATATATATATATATATATATATATATATATATATATTTACATACATATATATATATACACAGTTTTTTTTTATTAATTGATTTTTTTATTAAAGGGTAATAGATCTTGCAAAACACATGGAACAAATTCAAGGTACTGATAGAAAGCAAGAAAATATTGATGATGATGTATTAAGCAGTGATGAAGCAGAATTTGAGGAATTTCTTGATTGGCGAGCAAAAAATTCATATAAATAAAATCTTTTATATATATACAATGATTTTGTAAATATTCTATATTTTCTTGACAAGAAAATTATTTACTTAAAGTTACAAAACTGTTACATTTATATTTTACTGCAATTTTTTCGTTAATCATAAAAATACTGCTATAAAAATGATAAATATATTATAGAACTTTTATGTCTTAAAATGATTTGTTACATAGCTGATGAAAGAAATACTAATATCTATAATTAATTTTGCATTAAATATTTTTTACTTAAAAAAAATTTCTATTTGTTATATTTGTTTGCTTTTTTCTTATTTGTATAATTATTTTGCTTTATATATATATATAGTTAGATTTTTTTATTTTACTTAATTTTCTGATGATATGCAAACTTTGTCTCTTTTGCTAATTTGACTGCTTTAATTCTAAATGATTAAAATATTTATTAATTGTAAGAAAGAAGATCAAATTTTTATGTAATTCTTAGTGTGTAGTATATAGTGTGTATTATAATATAAGATTTTATTAAAATGAATTCGAAGAATCAGAATATAATAAAGTTTTAGATACATTGATATAGATTACTTTTATTAATCGTTGTGTAAGAGAATTATATATAATATGAAATGTATAATATAAAGATATAAGACATATGCTAAGCTAATAAAATTAATATAGATAAGTAATTACAATGATAGGTTATATAATAGCCGTAGATTCTGCAGAGAAAGCGCTCATTGTCAGTTATCGTCTTGTTAACACTCGACATTGATTCTAAAAGTAACGACGTTGGTTCTAAAAGTAAAAGCCAATCACGTTCAATTGCTAATGAATGACTTTGGCTGGGTTCGGGGAGCACGCTTTTAGCGCTATGAGCGTGCTCTATCCTTGTTCAACTTCAATAAATAACAAAGATAGAGCACGCTCATATCGCTAAAAGCGTGTTCCCCGAACCCAGCCTTTCTCTGCTAAACGCGATAAATTTAATATCTGCTTTCATTTTGCAGACACACACACACACACACATACTATTGTTTATAAAATATTGAAAATAAAAGGAAGAGAATATTATATAGCCGGCACTTAATCATATTGTATTTCTTAAATATAATATGATTAAGTGCTTCTATCAATCTATCGTTCTCATTTGATAGGTTTCAGATTATGCAATATTATAGTTGTTTGATGAGATTGTAATAAGTACGATACAATGTGACTAAGTACGATCAATAAGCGAGTTTTGCTTGTAATTATTGTTGCTGTCCACGCTGCATTTCAAAACGATATTTATTTCTTAAATGCGTAAATCTCCATTTATGTATATATTTAGATCAATACTATCTATACATTGATGCAATTTTACGCACTGGATGTCCCATTTAATGTGAGCATTTAGATCTAGAACACTCTAATATCTCCATTATTTCTTAAAATAAGAAGAAACGTCAAATAAAAAAATTATTTTGTGTCAAAAAAGCAACTGTTATGATAATATTGGGCATAATTAAGAGCAGAGATTAATTTATCATCAGCTACAAAAATATATCGTAATTAAATGGACATTGTTTTGAATATTTATCTGTTGAAATTTTCTTTACTCATCTCTTTATCATAAATTATTCCATAACTTATATGTTCTCATACATTCCATACTTTATATGTTTTCATTTTTCATACTCATTGTCAGCCACGTAAAGATCATAAAATACTATTTCCGAGATATGCGATTTTAAAGTTTCACAGTTTTAATGCATTTTCTGTTATAAAATAAGGAAAAATAAAGTTTGGTTACGTATTTGTGTAAAGTAGACGTGTTTTTGTTCAGAGACACTTTTTGGGTTTTTTCTACTTTCCACGCAAAGCAAAGTTCAACGTAAACCGTGTGTTTAATTTTGTGATAGTGAAGCCCAATCCATAGGGGAAGGGGCGGAACATACTGCCTCCACGCATATACTTTTTAATGCGAAATGAGCTTCCACATGGGTTTACAATTTTCCACGCAAAGCGAAGTTCAACGCAAATCAATGTATCTAATTTTTTGATAGTGGATCCCCCTCCCGCCCCGTAGGAGGGAACGAGCGGAACATACTATCTCCACGCATATACTTTTTAATGCGAAATGAGGTTTCACATGAGTTTCACAACTTTCCACTTTATATTTACCAAAAAAATATAAACAACACTTATCCAGGGCTGGGTAAAATGCTTTTCTAATTGCATTTAAAATGCCAATTGTAAAATACTTTAAAAAATATATTTAAAATGCAAAATATAAAATGAGTTTTTCGAATCTATTTTAAATGTAAAATGGGTAAATTGGTATTTTAAATGGTTTTCAAATGTAAAATGACTTTTCCTTTTATATGTAATTTATTGAAGTATTCATATTATCATTTGCATTTTATTTGATAATTTGATAACTTTATTCTCGAAAGTTAAACAAGGACAAATGATGCTCACCGTTAAGTGGAGTTTCGTTCTTGGATATGTAAACAGACATTTTTTTTACATCTGTTTTACACAAATGCAACGTAAACAAACTTTATTTTTCGTTATTTTATAACAAAAAAACATTAAAACTGTAAAACTTTAAAATCGCATATCTTGGAAACGATTGGACAAAAATTTTTTTTTATTATTTTTCCCGTGTTTCTGCATTCATTCAAGCATTCAAAAATGCCTTCAGAAACGACGCTTCAAATAAGGGCCCTAGTTATCGTAATCGTGCCGCACAATTTTTTCCTTTGAAGTCTTTTCGCATTTTAAAAATAAAGGAGAGATATTTTATGGATGCTCAAATTATACATACAAGATATTATTCTCAAAATAACAAAAATATTTTGGATAAACAAAGTTAATAAAGATTTTATTATATATATGCGATTGACTCCGGA
>JBCEWD010000005.1:976327-991607 GCA_039654425.1 Cataglyphis rosenhaueri | reverse complement strand
GAAGAAGTGATTGCCGAAACTGAGGCTTATTTTGAGAACAAAGACAAATCGTTTTACATAAAGGGCATCGAAAAGTTGGAGGAGCGTTAGAATGAATGTATCACTCTTGAAGGAGAGTATGTTGATGAATAAAGTGGAGTTTCTAAAAAAAAATTGTTTTTCTTAGTTAGACCGAAGACTTATTGAGTGATGTGTTATATATATGTACAATTTATATATATATATATATATATATATATATATATATATATATATATACATACAGAGTGTCCTGCAAAGATTGTGCCAACGCTCGTGAGCAGATAAACCAGAGTAAACTGAACAGAAAAGTCCTTTACCATTTTTTTATTTGAGCTTCTTTTCGTTGTTATATGTTAATGTTAAAGTTAGCTAATCAGCTCCTGTCTATACAACAGAAAGCCGTCTCGTTACTCCGACCCCCGACGTCACTCCTTTTTGTTTTCTGTTATAGACAGGCGCTGGTTAGCTAATTTTAACATCGTATAACATTGAAAAGAAAGCTCAGATCAAAAAATGGTAAAGGACTTTTCTGTTCAGTATACTGTACTCTACCCACTCACGAGCGTTGGCACAATTTTTGCAGGACACCTTGTATATATATATATATATATATATATATATATATATATATATATATACTAGCGCGCGCCTTCTATGACCATTATCAGTATACACTTCATTCTCAATAAATATATGTACAATATATATATATAATTTGTGAGTATATTTGCAAATCAAACTTTTCTAGTCAGATTAAAATAAAAATTTTTTTTATATAGAAGTTAATTTCTATTTTATATCTTAAGCAGATAATAACAAACGATTTTTACTCTTTTGGACAAAAGTTCGAATAGAAAATAAGATGAAAATTGGACACTTATTATGTTCAATTTTCTAAAAATCAGTTTGGTATATTGAATTTCTTTGTAATAGAGCTAAACCAGTTCTAATCCTGATCCTCTGAGGGAGATGGGGGTGCGGGTCAAGGGGAAGCCGCGCGGGGGACTTGAGAGCGCGGGAGTCTGACATCGGCGGGCAGGAGACGCTTATCGCGGGAGCGAACATATATGACCAGTGCGTATATACAAAGGCAAACACCGATGTCCAGCTGCTATAATATATAAACATTATAAACAATTAGCGTATATTGCACGTGCGGTCACTGGGTGAACACTGGGAATTTTTTCTAGGAAGTGCCGTTGATGTTATCTCTCTCTAAGGGATACATTATCGCACCTTTGTCTCACACCTATGATAACATTATTCTTCTGCCATATCTACGCGAACACCTCGCGCTATTCTTTCCCAACACATTATAGATACTTCTCACTATTCCTATCCCATTATATATGCGAACGCTATTTCTCTCTTACGTCTATGCAAACACATCGCGCTATCTCTCTTTCACATCGTATCTTCACATTTCTTCCCCCGTGATTACGCATTAGCGCTGATGTGTGTCTGCTATAATTTATAAATTCTATAAACAAAATAGACGTCACATCTGTTTACGAACTCTCGTACGTTAGAAACTTAAAACCGCGTGGATGCGAAGATGGAAAGAGACGGATCGGATATTCGAACTCTAAAGGTTGCACAGCAAACCTAGGGGTTTTTAAACAAAAGATAAAGAGAAGAACGACGCAACTATAGATGATCCGTAGTCGAATGAAATATATATAACGAAGAACAAAAGGCGTCAAACTGCAGTATATACGATTTGAGATATACATCGATCGAAAAAAGTGTAGCGGATACTGTATTGTGTGCCAAATGTTCAGTAGAAGAAGATTTTTTGATGATCTTTGATAATAATCTAAAAAAATGGAAAGAGACAATAATTTCGAGACGATATTAGACTGAATTTGATGAAGATCACACATTGTCGAATGACAGTAATTACATTAATGATCAAAGTGAGAATCTTACGAAAAGAGTTGATAGGATAGTGTTTCATTCGGAAATCATTACGCTAAACGGACGAACAAAGTGTTGTACCATCTAATTTTGTTATTCTATAGATGGTGCTTTAGCTGTATGTATTTCGTGCATGATTGCTATATCAGACATTGATTTCGGATACATATATGCTATTCGGAAGCATGTGATTGATTTACATGATGCAGTGGATGGTCGATACTGCTCCAATTGCAGGAATCAGCATTGTATCAGATCTTTCCATGTAATATGTGTCCAATTTGCACACAATAAAAAGAAGAAAAAACATGGAAAACATCGAACAGACTGATCGCGATCTGTTGGAGCTGTCGCATCAAGTCGCTTAGGCGAATATTTCGCGTGGGCGCAATAGTGCGTAGAATTTATTAAACAGCTCGAAAAAAGCAATCTTGTCAAGCGTCCGACTCTAGATCGGAGTTTGACAATCTTTGGTGGCCAGAATCGCGCGACTTTAAAGACTCGATTATAGAGACAGTTCATACCTAGTGGTGGTGATTATAGTGACAATAACGCGGAAAAACTCGTTTGGCGAGAAATATCACGTTCGAAAACCGCATATTGTCCGGTGCGGTGGATAAACTATATCAAATCGCGTCAATTTCTCGATGACGTCAAAAACATTGTACTCGAGCACATGCAAAATGTGATGAAAAAATATTTTAATGTGAAAGTAAATACTGTGTTCAACGGCGAATTTGTGACAGGTGACAAGCGCGCAAATAAAAGCATAAATACGAAAAACTATTAAATGAACTATTTCACACGTCCGATTTATGCGAATAGTACGAGCAGCGCGTTATCGAGCCCATTCTAGCATCGCTCGAAGAATTTCAAAAACGCGACAGCGGGTGGGCTTTGTCGCGAATACTTGATTTACATACTATAAACTAGTATAAACAAGTATAATCTAATGCGCGCGGGATGTAATTTAAAATTACCGCGAGAAATAATGTTGAAAAGAGCGATGATAAACGTGCATCTAATGATAATGCGTGTTTCGCGTGGTCAGTAGTCGCTGCTCTGCAATAAATTGAAAGTGGATCAAGAATTGTCGTACTCGCATTACACGACAGTGCTAAATTTCCAGGACATTGAGTTTCCAGTGACTATTAAATTCTAAAACTAATCAAAATAAAAAATTTGAACATTTAAATAACATTTCAATAAATGTATACTGCCTCGAGAAAGAGAATAATATTCTCCCGATACGACTTGCTAATGAAAAGAATAGACATGTAAACTTGCTATACAGTGTAGAGTCCACGAGACGACAACGTAGGACATTTCGCGTGGATTAAAAATCTATCCCGCCTCGTGAGCTCACAATTGAGCAAAAAAGATCACAATATATCTGCGATCTGTACGTATATTTAATAATAAAAAATGTAATATATATAAAATATATACAAAAAAAAATTAATTAATTATTTCTATTTTTTTCTTTTACAGATGTTTACACTATTTTGAATCCGACAACAAGTTGCAGTCGCACATGGTAGACTGTCGACAAATGAACGAGTGCGCCATCTGGTTACAGAACGAGAAAGATAAGTGGCTCAGCTTCGGCAATTATAACAGAAAGGAGCGGATAATTCCATTTATCGTTTACGCTGATTTGAAGTGCATGATAAAGAAGACTAATAGTGATCCGATAACGTTTATGTATTCACATTTCAACATCATGAGGTATTTAGCGTTGGATTCTACATGTAGTGTTCGTATAACGAAACATTATCCGCTCTTATCGCGGCGCCGACGAACTCGAAAAATTAGCACACTGCGTAAAAAATATAATATCCATGAATGTCCCCATGATAACTCTCTCGCACGAACAGTGGAAAGCATTTCAATCGCAACCAGCAGTGCCATATATGTGAAAAATCGTTTGCGCCGGACGACGAATACGCGACCATTGTCATCTGACCGGTCGTTAATCAAAATCCCGCGCATTCAAATTGTAATTTAAATTATAAAAACTCTTTTTATATTTCCCGTGGTTTTTCATAATTTATCCGGTTATGACGCACATTTTATTATAAAAGAAATTGCTACCGCGTTCGAAGGAAAAATCAACGTGCTATCGATGACAAAAGAAAAATATATTTCATTTACAAAATATGTTAAAGATATCGCCAAAACATCAGAATCGCGAAACAAGATAAAATTACGGTTTATCGATTCGTGCAAATTTCTTTCAATCAGTCTTGACAAATTAGCATCGTTTTTAAATAATGATAAACTCAACATTTTAAAATTAAAATTTCAAAATTTATCGACTGAAGAGTTCAATTTATTGATACGGAAAGGTGTCTTTCCATATGAATACATTGATTGCGTGGACAAACTGCAGGATACACGATCGCACGAATTATTTTACAGTTCTTTGAACAATAACACTGTATCCAAAAGCGATTACGCGCACGCCGAGAAGGTTTGGAGGCGGTTCTCCATTTAAACGTTGGACAAATACAGCGATCTATATTTAAAAACGGATGTCTTATTATTGGCCGACATTTTTGAAAATTTTTGTAATAGTTGTATCGAGAATTATGGACTCGATCTCGTTTATTATTATACTTTACCAGGTTTCATATGGGATGCTATGTTGAAACATATAAGTAGTTCGAATTACTTACTGATATCGAGAAAATAATGTTTATTGAACGCGGTATTCGCGGTGGCCTAAGCCAGTGCTCCAGCAGATACGCGCAAGCGAATAATAAGTACATGCCATTTTACGATCCATCGAAAAATCGTCGTACATGATGTATTTCGGTGTAAACAACTTATACGGTTGGGCGATGTGTCAACCGTTGTCTTACGGTGAATTTTGATGAGAATTTTCGATGACATCTCTAATTTTGACGTTAGCACAATCGCTTCGGATTCATCCACAGGTTATATTCTCAAGGTCGATCTAGAATATCCGCAAACCAAACATGACGCGTACGCTGACTTACCGTTCTGTCCGACGCGATAAGCCACGGCAAACGGCAGGACAAGCTCCTCGCTACTCTATACGATAAAAAGCATTATGTCATACACTATCGCAATCTGCAGCAGTGCACGCGTCATGATCTTCGCATCACAAAAATACATCGCATATTGCAATTTGTTCAATTCGAATAGCTTCGCGATTACATCGAACTCAATACCCGATTTAAAACGCGTGCGACAATTTCGAAAAAATTTGTACAAATTGATGAATAACGCTGTATTCGGCAAAACAATGGAGAACATGCGCAATCACGTTGATGTAAAATTATTAACAAAGTGGGACAGAAGATACGGCGCGGAGACAATGATCGCGAAATCAAATTTTCACAGTAGAAATGTCTTTTCGAAAAATTTAGTCGCCGTCAAACTGCACAAACTTGAGATGAAATTCGATAAACTGATCTACGTTAATATACTTGATATATCGAAAGTATATTTATACAAATTTCACTATGAATACATGTTATCATTAGATCGCGACAATTGTAAAGTAATGTACACTGATACAGATAATTTAATTTATCATATTGAATGCGACGATATATATGAAAACATGAAATGCGATATCGATAGATTCAACACGAGCGATTATCCGGCTAACAACGTATACGATATACCGCTCAAGAACAAGATTGTGTCGAGCTTGATGAAGGATGAAAATAAAATAAGATGCCATCATGATCGAATTCGTTGGACTTAGAGCAAAAATATACGCGTTGCGAATAGATTGTAAAAAGGTTAAAGAGTAGCGGCAAGAGTAACGTCGTTGCGTACTAACTTTTGTCGATTACATGCAGTGCCTTCATGAAGAGATTGAAATTACTCGACAGCAATCGTGCATAAGGTAAAAATTGCATGAAGTATATACCATTCGCGTGACAAAAATTTCTCTGAATCCATACGATGACAAGCGATATATCGTACCTGATTCGATCGATATGTTACCGTGAGGATATTACTCTTATAATGTAATGTAACATAATGTAATATAATATAATATAGTGCATGCGTGCGTGTATGTGTGTAACGCAATGTATTATACTATTGATTATCAAAACAGGAAAATAAAAGAAATATACTTTTATTTATTTTCTTTATTTTTCTTTTTACATATTTCAGATTCTTTATATGTATCATATTTCATATTTTTTATATGTAAAAGAATAAAATGCAGTTTGTATGAATTAAATTACATTGTCTTTATGTATGCAAGAGTTGTGCGATGTATCCGTTTCAGCCATTTCATGTAAATTCGTCACCCCTCTTGCGCAGTACTTTCTTCACAAGATACATGGATAATTCGCGCGACGCAACTCGTACTCATAGAACGATCCAGTGATGAATTTTTCACGATGAATAGTCCTCGAGTAGATAGGTTATGGGATTAGTACGCTGTACTTTAATGATCTTAAACACCTCCAATTCGGTGGTCCAATTCGGTATATAACCCTTCTCGAAGATCGTCTTGTATTTGCTAACGCGTATCGAATCATCTACTTTAAACTTTCGCCGCTATCTTTATTGCGCTGTATACCATAATCAAGAATCTTTCGGCGATCGCGAAGGTAACATCGATGGATCGTATACCGATCTTTCGATGCTTGCGTGCGTTGTAATCCGACACGAGTCGTGACAACTCCTCCACTTGTAAGTTTCGTTGAGTGTAAACATCTTCCACATATCGTTTTTTAGCGTGAGATTGAATCGTTTGATGGCGATGCCGTCAACATCGAATACGTGGAATAATGATTGATACCATGTTTCTTCATGTTGCACATCGATGTTGTAAAATTCCTTCCCCATATCGGTTTGCATGTTTCTCGGGCATCTCTTGCTATCTCGAATTATTTCAGTTATAGCATCAGCCGTCTCACTTCCGCCTTCACTCTTGAGTAATACGACCCAACCACGCGTACTTGCTCAACACATTGATGACAGTAAATATATAGTGGTGGCCTTTGTTGAAACGCGAGTACAGATCTCGATGATGTCAGCCTGCTACAGATCGTCGTAACCCCGCATTACGACGCGTCTTCGAAGAAAATTTCTTCTTGCTGGAACATGCAGTTCCTCGAAGAATCGTAGCTTCTCAATATTTTTATCGAATTTAACGATGTCATGTTTTTTTAATGATGCGATTGGTCTCTCGGCGCGTAATAATATGTGTGAAAAATTACATTATGATTTATATCTCAAACTTTTTTTTTAACCATTCAATAGCTGTTTATTTCCGTTTATCGTAATTTAATTTTTTATTCTCCGTATGTCGATAGCGGTCTGTTAGCCGTTTTATAGAACCATTTCTGAACCGTTCCTAAGCTGTTTGATAACTGTTCCTGAGCCGTTTGATAACGATCCGACAGGAGAAGCCTTCACTTGCGCACAGTACAATTGGACACGTTGCAATTGCACATTGTGTTATTAGACAAAGTTGCGCATCGTTCGATTGGACACATTTCATTTACGCACAGTTCAATTGGACATCGTTGCTTTTGGACACAACACATATTTTTGTGAATTTAAAATACATGCACACGCATGTATATATGTATAATTTTGAAATTTATTGACATTTATTATTAATTTCATTTGGTTAATAAACGTTTCTTGCAGTTTGTTTACACACAATTCTTTTGCGCACATTTCTTTTGTGCACATTTCTTTTACGCACATTTCTTAAGCACGCACGCACACACACACACACATTCACACCCTTACACTTACACACACTTACACACACATACACACTCACCACACGGGGAGGGGGTGCAAGGGGAGCCTTCGGCCTATATCTTGGCCCGTACAAATATGGAGAGGGAATGACAATAAAGAAAAAAAAATGTCAAAGAGGTGTTAAATATGCCCTCGTGACAACGAACATACAATTAGAATAATTAGCAAAACGTATGCATATATCATTCGTTAGAGGCGTTTTTATGCGTGATTCTTTACCAATCATACGTCGAAACGAGAGTGGTATCGTGAATTTGAGTAATATCAAAAAACTAGATATTCATTGGGTGGCCTAGCAAGGAGAGAGAATCGCGTAATATATTTTGAGAGTTTTGGCAATCTTCGACTGCCGAATGAATTGGTACGATATTTTGGGCGGAACGTGACGAATATATAGTACAATCACACACCTGTTCAAACTTACGATCAGAGCATCTGCGGACAATTATGTCTGCAATTTCTTCGTATTGTCGACGACGATTATGTGAATTTAAAGTATGACGATGTATCATTAAAACTCAGTATTCGTTAAACAGTTTTCCCGATATGTCTATAACATTCACGCTGACCGGAAAGAGTAACGTCCTTGCGGAACACTACTATCCAATCATAGATTTGAGCGACGGTGACTACGAGTTCGGTCTAACGAATTTTGAGACTTATCATACGATGCCGAACGTAAATTCCTCGAATAATACATTTTATTTCGACATTTATTTTCGATTCGAAAATGACACGGAAATTACGATTCCCGAGGGATAGTACGAGATACATGTCATACATGAGTTTTTGAAACGTGCAATTTTACGAAACGTCCGCGACGCGTGGTTCACTCCGGCAATTGTTTCGATAAACGCGGTGATAAGAGGAGCGAACAGTGACGAGAACGAAACTGTAGAATACCCGATAATGCTCCGTGCTAATTACAATACGATAAATAGTGAGATCAGGTGGGTTTTCAGAGTAAACTTTGACAAATCCAACAATATCGGATCGCTATTGAGATTCTCGAACCGTATACTGCAACCGAGATAGTGGTATCAATCAGACGTACCTATTAATATCAACGTAAACATTATTCGCACAGAAAGTAACGATCGCGGGTGCGTACAGCAACGGCAAATTCATACAATACATTTTCACCGAGCGTGCCGCCAGGATGAAGATATCGGAAACGCCTGCGCAGATCATTTACCTGCCGATCATCGCGCGGAGCATTACGAATCTAACGATACGTGTCGCGGATCAAGACGGATGATTGCTCGATTTTCGAGAAGAAGAGATCATCATCAGATTACACTTACAATGGCGACGAAATTAGCGTACGATACATGAAATGCTCGTGTTGAACGAGCGAAGAAGAACGCGAGAGATAATAATATCTTTACGATACCGATTGATGATATCATTCGATCATCATCATCATCATTAGGTTGCGTTAAAAAGACGAGAAAAAAGCTTAGCGCGTCGAACATTCAATTTTTACAATCCTTGGGTTTCGCGGTGCGAAATATCTAAGAAAACATGATCGATATCTTTAACATTGAAGACGAGCCGGTTTTTGACAATTGTATCAAGATCGACTTACACGTACAATCCCGTACGTCAACACGATGTTTAAGCGCAGCAACGAGATAGAATACCCATACAACAACAGGATCTGTATACATTGCCGTATGAAAGTAGTTCTGTACACCGAAGGAAAATTAACGATAAATAAATTGAACGATAAATAAGCTGAAGGATCTGATGTGACACTGAGAAATAATTGCATCACGTTCATGTTCGATGAGATTCGATACGAACTCGACGTTGTGGAGATTGATCGTAACAGAAATGTGGGAATAACTAGCACACTCAAGAACTATGTAACGATATCATCCGATAGAACCATGATTATGAGGAACGCCGACTGGGATGCACAGACTAAATGCAAATGGCCACTTTAATTTTTACCACTTTACATGTTAGATTTTGTGAAAATTATAAACGCATGATAATTAACGCTCGTCACGAGTTGATTTTAATACGATCGCGCAACGACAACAATTGTCTGATTGGAAATTTGGCGTTGCAGCCTGAAATTAACATATTCAAGCTACAATGGCGAATGCCACATGTTATATTGAACGAGATCAACAAACTGTGAATGTTGCGCGGACGATATCTCAGCATGGGTTTTCACTCGTGGGATCTATACGAATTTCCGCTATTGCAGCGTACAACCAAACATATGTGGGCCATTAAGACTACGACTCAATTGAAAAAGCCGCCATACGTTGTCTTCACTCTGCAGACAGATCGTAAAAACGTCATGTCTGAGGATACAAGTCGATTCGACGAATGCAAATTGAATAACGTGAAACTTTATTTGAACTCGGAATGTTATCCATACGACGATATGAATCTGGACTTCGATAAAAACAGATTGTCAATTCTGTACGACACGTATCAGCGTTTCTGCAAAAATTATTAAGAATATGAATATCTCGAGCCGAGTCTTACCGTCATATAGTTTCTACGTAACGGTCCGTTTGTGATCATCGATTGCTCTTGACAAAACGAATCGATCAAGAGCGCAACCATGGATATGAGATTGGAATTTGAGTGTAAGGAGAACGTGACGATGAATACCGCTGCGGACTGTCTCATCATACATGATCGCGTGATTCAATACAACCCGTTGACCAAAATTGCGCAAAATTACCTAAATGTAGGGGAAGAAATGATATAAAACCTGTAATAATGCATCAGGATCAATCGCAATCTTCTTCTCAATGTGCTGATATAAGAAACGTTATGTCTGTACCAACGTTCGTGGACCTGCAAGGATTCGTTGTCGAAATGAAATTTGTCGTAAAGAAGGTGGCACTGCTGAAAAAGGGGACCATTTTGGCACATATATTTACATGCCTTATACCATGAAATTTTCTCTCAAGATCCGACAAGTCATGTGCTTCCTGACTAATTGCGAATCACCATTACGATGAAAAGATTACGATGGAAAGATGGAAAATGCCATAGCTAAACGTTACAGCATAGCTAAACGTTTGATTCCTCTACATCGGCCATGCTTGGTATAGAAGAGGATGACGAGACACGGATTCTAATGTACGTTAAGGGATGCCAGAAACAAGAATGGCTGATAGATTTACTTGAAAATTATGCGAGAGAAAATCTAATTATTGAGACTTCAGACACTGATTATGAAGATATTGAATCTTTAAATAATCTAGACGTTACTAATACTATAAGATGTGAAAAACATGTTAAGAATTGCGCATTACAAAATGTATTAAAAATATTTAACTGGTGATCGCAATATCAAAAAAATTGCGATATTTTAAAAAATAAAAATATGTTTTTAACATTTATGTTTTATCTCTTATTCTCTCCGCTCCTTTCCTCGCGAGTTGTTTCTAAGACTTCTTTTCAATTGGCTCTCTTCTCCTAAATTTCAAAGCATTAATCTCCCTATCATCCATCGTACTTTTAAAATATAAGTGTCACGTGTACTCGGTTTTATTATACGATCAATGTCGCATCAACCGTTTTACTTTTCTACACCGAGAGACAAAATGTATTCCGCTGAAGAAAGCAGCAATAGTGGTAAACATTCCGTTGAAGGAAGCAGCAATAGTGTTAAACGCATAAATTATTATGTTCCTCGAGATGAAATTAAATCATATAAGAAATCGCTTGATTCATAAGTATCACAAAATGTTTTATATATTTTTCTATGTTTTCTATGTTTTTCCATAATTTTTCATACTTAATTGTTTTCTTTTTTTTTAGACCTCATAAATCTTGTTATATATCACGAATTTTGGCACGCAGATTTATATTGATGTGCATGACGTATAAATACTTGGAATCAGCGTGGGACCTGTGTCCTTTGTGGAATTACATTTTGGCGATATCCGAGAAAATTACATAATATTACCTCATGAAACGTAGAAAATGTTCATTAAAAGACATGTCGATATTGAGCGATTTCTACAGTCGAATACACCTTCGTCGCTAAGAATTAAATATCTAGTAATGGAACATGTTAAAATACATGATACAAGTATTGTTAAACTTAGAGTAGACGATTCTTGTTTGTACATGAAACCAGCAACTAAATTATTTTTATTCGAACTCGAACATTGCGTTAATCACAAATATTTAAAATTATACAAGAATGCAGAAGATGTAAATGCGAGCTTTGATCAATTTGTTTGGTGTTTGCAAAGTAATATGCTTAGTGCCATGAGAGAAGATGCAGTCAAAATTTTGCGCGACGTTTGTGATAAAACATCTATTATAGATTGCGAATTAGTAGTTTATGCTGTGGATGAATTTTTGTGTGAAACTTTGAAACGAGATGATGTATGGTAATATAAATAAATGTGTTAAAAAAAAAATGATTATCTATTTCTTTTCCTTCCTTACATATAAGATAAATATGTGATAAGATAGATGTATAAGATAGAGAGATAGTCATGTCCGGTAGGCAAGAGATTCGCGAGTAGAGAAATGCGAAGGTACAACGTGAAAAAGGGATAGCGCGATGTGTTTGCGTGGACATAAGAGAAAGATAGCGTTCGCTTGTAGTGGGATAGGAATAGTAAGAGGCATCTATAATGTGTTAAAAAGGATAGCGCGAGGTGTTCGCGTAGGAGAAGAATAATGTTATCATAGATGTGGGACAAGGATAGCGATGCGATAATGTATTCCTTAGAGAGGGATAACATCAACGGCTCTTTCTAGAAAAAATTCCCAGCGTCCGAACCGCGCAATATACGCTATTCGTTTATAATGTTTATATATTATAGCAGCTGGACATTGGCGCTTTGTATATATGCACCGGTCATAAATATATCCGCTCCCACGATAAGCGTTTCCTGCCTGCGCGCCCTCAAGTCCCCCGCGTGGTTTTCTCTTGATCCGCACCTTTTTTAGAGGACCTGGAGTAGAACCGGCTTAGCTCTACTATTGTAAGGGAATCCTATTAAAATTGAACTGATAAAAATAATTATAATGTTATTAGCTGCATTTTGTAGACTTTATATGCTCATGACAAGAATGTGTGCAGATATAGATAGTGAGCGCCATATAGCGGTAAGCGAATGAATTATAATTATACATAGCTATGTATAATTGCAAATAATTTTATACAATTGAATATAACATATTATATATTACATATAATCAAATATATTTGGATATAATTATATATAGCAAATTTTTTGGAATGCATAGCAATCATAATATATAATATAAATAGTTATATATAATAATATAATAGATACATATAAATAATCCTGTATGATGTTATATATTGTCATATATAACGTATATAAGATTATATATACTTATATATAATTTTATGCAAATATATATATATTTATATATGAATTATATATATTTATATAATTATATATAATTATATATAATTATATATAATTATACATAGATTTTTTTCCCGGGAGAAGTTGTAATATTTTGTTACTATAATAAAATCAAATGCTTGAAAAAAAGTGATCTTTGAAGAAATTAAGTCAAAACAAAAAAATACGAGAAATGCTATTACTTCTTCAAGCATGTGAATTATTGGAAATCTAAAAAGAAACAAAAACATTACTTGCTCTATTGAACAGGACTTATGCAATAAGTTGCTTGCTTAGTAAATAAATAAAAATCTATATGGCTCACTCTGTGCTGTGGTGAAAGTATTTCGTACCTTGTGAAGCATTTGGTGAGTTGGCTCTTAAGGAAACCATCGAGGGTTGCCTTGATGGGATTCGAACGCTCGCCCTTGAACCACGTCTCTCCTGAGCATGCAAGAGTTTATTCTCTCTCAACAGCGAAACGTTCATCAATCTTGCGTTAGGTGTATTAAAGATGGTGCGATTTTCTCGCCAACGAGCTCTGAAATTTTACACGCACAAGATAAGAATAGATTCAAATTTTGTCTTTTGCAATTGCCCTTTTCGCTTATTATCAATAGCTAAACTTATGTAACGAAATATTTTTTACAATATACAATGCAATTTTTACAATAGAGCGGATGTGTAAAAATTTTCCAATTACATCTTCACAATTGATTTTATTTTTTAAAATTTATAAATGTTTTGTAAAAATAAAAGCATAAGCTATACATATATAAAGAGTATACAGATATATGTACATACATGTCCCGAATTTAAATGTAAAAACTTTAGATGCGTGTGAGGAATAAAGAAAAAACTTTTTTAGAAATTTTCTTGTTTTTGCTTTGTTTTGGTTGTTAAAATCACAAAAAAAAGGAAATAAAAAGATATTCAATAAAAAAAGTAAAACAATATTAAAATTATTAGATTTATTGGAAAATATCATGAGATAAAAGTTGTAAAGCATGGAATTAAGAAATCAGAGCAAATAAAAACTCTCCTTAACTAAAATTAGAGAATTGTAAATAAAAACACAACAAAAAAATTATTGTATTCTCATAATTTTAATTTATATTTACGTTTCATTAAGGAAGTGACAACGTGCATAACTAAGTGTAAATAAATAAATAAAATGAAATTAAAACATTCTTATTTTTTCGAACTTATTCATTCATGTTGTTACTTCCTAAATGACAGCAAGAATGTTTGTACACAAACAGAATAAACAGGATACAATAATCTCGCGTTGTCGTGTATTTATTTACAATCCTTTAATTTTACTTTAGAAAAATTTTAATTCAATTTTTTTCTTAATTTCATACTCTATAACTATTATCTCATAATATTTTTCGATAAACTTAATAATTTTAATTTTGTTAAAATTTTTAATAAAAATTTTTTTGTTCGTTTTGTTGTTTTGTTCTTACAATTTTCTTCAAAATGAAAAAGCAAATTTTTAAAGGACTTTTTTTTAGTTTATCCACCACACGCTCCCGAAATTTTGACATTACATTTCAGACACTTTATATATTTATTCAAAGTTTTTTTTTTATAGAATTATAAAAACGTATTTTTTATCATGTACAGAGTGCGAAAAAATACTGGGACTGTAAGATATCTCGAAGGAAATAAGTTTTGGAGGAAAATGTCAAATAATACAAAAGTTTTTGGGTATCAAAAGAGCCATCTCCAAGATTAGTTAACTAGATTTTAAATCCGGGATTCAGTTTGGGCCTAGTAAGGCTTAATCAATTTTTCCAGTAAAGACTTATTTTTTATTTTTTATTTTCAATTTTAATTTTTAATTTTTCAAGTAAAGACTTATTTTTTATTGCGATTTAAGTTCACACATTCTTACATCTGATATAGTCGACAAATATTTGAGTACAAGGTTTCATTGGATCTATATAGACCTTGTGCTACAAAATCTAATTTGCTTTTTTCTTCAAGCGGAAACTGTCCTCGACATCGACACACGACGAAAACTAAAAATTTTTATCGAAAAACTTAATTTGGACCTCATTGGACCCAAAAAGGATTTCGAACTCAGATGTTTGTCGGCTATGTCAGATGCAAAAGTTATAACACATCACTCAATAAGTCTCCGGTCTAACTAAGAAAAACAAATTTTTTTTAGAAATCACGTGGGTCTGTCA
>JBCEWD010000005.1:933564-948128 GCA_039654425.1 Cataglyphis rosenhaueri | reverse complement strand
CCGATCTTATATATACAGAGTGTTTGACATTAATCGCCCCACCCGTAATATGCAGATAGAGCAGTTTAAACCAAGCGGGAAAATCCTTTACCATTTTTTTGTATAACGCTTAATAAAAGAATTATTATTGTAAAATTTGGCAATCATCGCTGATCGTTACCCGGACGCACATCGGTGAGCCGCGCGCCTGATAGTATGCGTGAGCATTCAACTGTGCGACAAAGTTGCAAATATATATTTGCAAATGTTTATTCATGCAAAATTATTAAATAAAAATCTTTAATGCAAAAGGATTACTACAAAAGTAGATATAATAAGTTTATAGCGTTTAATTTCAATTAAAACATCGTTAGTGATTTTTCGCGCAATTGTTATTTTAATAAAGATGTGAGAAATATGATATATTTCTCTAGTGTAATTCTAAAAAGAATGATACACATAAGATTCTGAGCATCATGCAACGTCGAACGAATTATCTTACCTTCCACTGTCGTCAACTCTGGATCCGGTAAACCCAAAGCTGGTTGATCAAAAATAATCCAACAGGAGACCAAAATAACGCAGAACAGTCGCACAATAGCATTGTACCAGAGAGTAGTCCTCGATGATGAACACATCAGCGACGGGGAAGCCGTCACGGTGACGCGCATCTCTACGACTGCTGGTCCCTGGACCCACACGGCACACCTACGGCTTACACGTTGTACGCACACACGCACCCTGTATATACCTATACGCCTACGCAGGTCAACCCTGCCTGGCCTACTTCCGGTATCACATCTCCAGTCGATCGTGGAGACGCGCGCGATCGATCACGCGCATAGTCGCTGCTGCGGAACCTGACCTTACCCGTAGCTCTCTTTCCCCGTTTTGCCTGTGTGGATCTCCCCGCGTCCTTACAATCTAGCGATCTTCTGTTGTTTAAAGAAGCACTGTCGCGTTGGACTCTTCCTTGATCATCAAGGATAGGCGATTCGTAGATCGAACAATTCGGATGATACCTTCTCTTTTTTTTTTCTTCTATATATATTTAATTGGTTTACGTCGAAAAAGGAATCTAGACAGTAGGGATAACAATCGTGTTCTCATAATATGATCGCATTGTGATGCGGACTCTGTGCGATTGTGCCACGTAGCGTAGCGAAAAGGCGCGAGCACTAAGCAACGACTCACGACTCACCCTACAAGAGTCATCGCGACACTAAGGCGCCGATGTTCTGCGCAATACAGCGAAGCCATGTTTTCACTCCCTTGATTATCGCATAATAGTATTGTTGCTCTGCGGCATCCACCTCTTCCTGTATTTTTCTAACACTAAACAACGTAGCGCAATACCTGGCAATGTCTCTGAATTTTTTTTTTTCTTTTGAGAACAAAACTCAATCATGTATTATCATTGTTGCTATAACATATCCGCCTAAAAAAGATATCACAGATGTAAAAAAAAGCGTTAAATATATTTTTCTCCAGCCAAAATAATCCTTTACAAAAATTAATCACTATCAAAAATATACTCAAAAATTATATTTATAAATTATATTTTATTTCTTTATTAATAACATGGCAAAAAACTTAATATATATATATAAAAAGTGAAATAAAAAATCACGCAAAATAAATCTAAAAAATATAATATGCAGATATTATTTTTATAATTAAAATAGATTTAATGTAAGACGTAGAAAACATTAAAATTATGTAATTTTGCATTCTTTTATCTATTTAACATTTCACTCTTATTTGCAAAAACAAATAAAATGCAATAAAATATATACAGGATGTCCCATAATAACCGTATCACCTGATGCAATCTACTTCGTACATTCTGTGTGTATATATATATATATATATATATATATATATATATATATATATATATATTACAGAATGTCCCATAATAATTATATTATCTCTTGTGTGCAAGTAGACCAAGTGAAATCAAGAAGAAAAGTCCTTTACCATTTATTTCTGTAATGCTTAATAAAGAAATTATCAAGCGACGCGTTAGCGTCGTGACGCCAAGTTCATAAAAAAATTATAAAAAAAATCTGTCTCGCTTGTCAAGAGTTCTGCCTATGTACAAGGACGCGGCGCTACCAAGTAGCTTATCCGGAATTTTATGTCTATATACTTTCGATTAAAATATCTCAGGAATTAGAGTCGTAATCAAAAATCTAACTGCACTTTTATTATATAATGTGAATGCAAGCTTTCGATTGCGACCAGTTTGAATAAGATTGGTGCTGTCAATCCTGAGAAATGATATTCGATAACGTATATAGCAAACGTGAGACTTTTTTTTTTCGGATAAGTTTCAGATTCATGTACGTATGCTCGCACGCAACACGCAAAGCGATTTTGTCCATCAAGGGGCATTCACACTATTTACGTTTTATTATTCTTTTGTACACTCTTTTATATATGATAAATGAAAAAGAGAGAGAGAGCAGAAGAGAGAGAGAGAGAGAGAAAGAGAGAGGGAAAGAAAGCGAGAGAGAGAGAAAGAGAGAAAAAGAGAGAGAGAAAGAGAGAGAGAAGAGTGGGAGAGAAAGAGAAAGAGAAAGAGAGCGGGAGAGAGAGAGAGAGAGAGAGAGAGAGAGAGAGAGAGAGAGAGAGAGAGCAGGAGAGAAAGAGAGAAAGAAAGACAAAGCGATAGAGAGCGAGGAAGAGAGGGAGAGAGAGAGAGAGAGAGAAATTTGTATTTTATACAAAATTTTATAAAGTTTTATATAAAAACGTCAAAAAAGATATAATAATAATTAATTAGGCTACTAAAATTTCAATTTATTAGTATATATTCATTTATAAATTTAAAAAAATCATACTTTACAAGAATTAATATGATAATACTCCCTGTCATTATTATATCAGTTTTTTCAAGTACTGAGACAGCATCACAATTGGTACATATTTTTTGAATATTATTCCAATGTGAAAAATTATATTGTATTAATTTTTGTAAAGTATATGATTTTTTTAAATTTATAAATGTACATACACTAATAAATTGAAATTTTAGATGATTAGTAGACTAGTTAATTATTATTATATCTCTTTTGACGTTTTTATATAAATCTTTATAAAATTTTGTATAAAATACAAATATTTAATATAATAATACTTTTATTATATAACAAAACAATAATATTCATATAATAAAAAATATTCTATGTACAAGTCTGGATCCATATACACTACTAAAAAAAATAGGTAACATTTTTCATATTCTAAAAATTGGATTATTTTCAAACCTAAATTATACATTACTAAAAAAAATAGGAAACATTTTTCATATCTAAAAATTGGACTATTTTCAAACAAAGTTGAAACTCGACGAAAAATCATTGTACACAAAATTAAAAAACCATTTTAAAGCTTGCAGTTTTAACTTTAACGCACTATCAGTAATTTTTAATATTTTTTTATCTTGTTTGTTTTGTACTTTAAAAAAGAACACATTGTTTTGTTCTTTAAAATTACATATATTTGACACTCTGCAGCTCGATAAAAAAACTCTCGAAAAATTCAATTTAAGTTTCATAAATTTCAATATTTTACCTACAAAATGCTTTTTTTTTAAATTTTTTTACAATTTTTTTTGATCGAGTTACACGAGTTTGAAATCTGTATTTTTTAAAAATGAAAAAATGATAAAAATTTTTTAAAAATCACCAATAGCATTAAAGTTAAAATTTCATGCTTTATAAAATGCTTTCTTAATTTTTTGTCTACGATGATTTTTGGTAGAATATCGACATTATTTCTAACAAATACAATTTAGTTTCAAAATCGTAACTTATTGAAAAAAAGATAAATTTTTTAAAAAGCATTTTGTAGGCAAAATAGAAATGTTGTAGTTTATGGAACATGAGATAAATTTTTTAAAAGAAATTTTTATATCAAGTTGCAAAGTGTCAAAAATACGTAATTTTAAGAAACAAAACAATGTATTCTTTTTTAAACTACAGAAAGGAAGATAAAAAAGTTTTTTCAAGCTATCGATAGCACATTAAAGTTGAAACTTCAAGCTTTAAAATGCATTTTTAATTTTGTGTACTATGATTTTTCGTCGAGTTTCAACGAAAACAGCTCAATTTTTAGAGTATAAAAAGTGTTACTTATTTTTTTTAGTAGTACATTTTAATGCAATCTGGGCATGACAAATTTTTATACTTTGCTTCGGTATAAGTGTTTTATGCGACATAGAGTTTACGAAAAATTGTCTTTCAAATTATACATCTTGTAAGACATACTTTGCAAATTAGAGAAATTATAAACGCACTCTCTCTCTCTCTCTCTCTCTCTCTCTCATTTATCATATATAAAAGAGTATACACAAAAAAATAATCAAACGTAAATAGTGTGAATGCCCCTTGATGGACAAAATCGCTTTGCGTGTGTGCGTGTGAACATACGTACGTGAGTCTGAAACTTATCCAGGAAAAAAAAGTCTCACGTTTGCTATATACAAATATCATTTCTTAGACTTGACAGCACCAATCTTATTCAAACTGGTTGCAATCGAAAGCTTGCATTCATATTATATCATAAAAGTGCAGTTAGATTTTTGATTACGGCTCTAGTTTCTGAGATATTTTAATCAAAAGTATTATAGATATAAAACTCCGGATAAACTATTTGATACCGCCGCGGTCCTTGTACATAGACAAAACTCTTGACAAGCCAGACAGATATCTTTTATAATTGGCGTTCTTTTTTATGAACTTGGCGTCGCGACGCTACCGCGTCGCTTGATATTCTTTCAGAATTTCAATATGGTTTCAGAAAGTTTAGATCCTGTCAAAATAATTTAACTATTCTAATTGCTAATTTTTTTTCTAGATTTTTAAATAATGGTGTCACGATCGCGATTTTCATGGATATTAAAGGAGCATTTGATAATGTTCTTCCGCATCTTAATTAATGATTTGAAAGAGTTTAAGCTTTCTCTTAAAATCATTAAATTTACTAAAAATCTTATTTCATCGAGAAGAGAGCGTCCCGTTTGACCACGTTAATATTGACTACGGTCCCGATTGACAATGTTGAAATTGATCACATTGCGAATAGCCACGTCGATATTGACTACGTTGCAATTAAACATGATCCCGATTGACCATGGTCCCGATTGACCACGGTCCCAATTGACCACGATTGCAATTGACCAAGGTTCCGATTGACCACGGTCCCGATTAACCACAATCCCGATTGACCACGTTCCCGATTGACCACGTTAATATTGATCACGGTCCCGATTGATCACGTTGATATTAACCACGGTCGTGATTGACCACGGTCCCGATTGCCCTCGGTCTCAATTGATTACGATCCCGGTTGATCACGGTCCCGATTGACCACGTTAATATTGACCACAGATCGTGGTCAATCGGGACAGAGGTCAATATCAACGTGGTCAATCGGAACTGTGATCAATTGTAACGTAGTCAATATCAACGTGGTCAACCGGGACCGTGGTCTATTGTAACGTGGTCAATCGGGACCGTGGTCAATTGTAACGTGGTCAATCGGGACCGTTGTCAATCGGGACCATGGTCAATAGGGACCGTAATCAATCGGGACGGTGGTCAATCGGGATCGTGTTTAATTGTAACGTGGTCAATATTAACGTGGTCAAACGGAAGCCACTTGTTCTTCCGCATCTTAATTAATGATTTGAAAGAGCTTAAGCTCTTTCTCCTAAAATCATTAAATTTACTGAAAATCTTATTTTATCGAGAATGGAGAAATGCAATTTGTAATTCAGAGTCAACTTTTTGATTCTCTAAAGGTCTCGCAAAGGAACAAGGCTCGGTACTTAGCCCCACTTTGTTTAATATATATCTTAGAAAAATTTCTTTTTGTTTACATTATTGTACTAAAATACTTCAATTTGCTGATGATTGTTACCTACTCAACGTCGTCTAACATTGATAAAGCGCGTAAATCTGTCGAGCTTTCTTTGTCTAATATTGATTTGTTTTTACAATCCAAAGGACTTGATATTTTTCCACATAAAACGCAAATGAACATCTTTTCACGTCGTAATATTCGTCCTACGGGTCTCATTTCTCTTAATGATTCTGTTATTAAACCTTAACTGTTAGATTTCTAGGTGTATTTTTTGATTTTAAACTTACCAGAAATGTTCATTTGGACTATATAATTTATAAATCTAAAAAAATTCTACAGATTATATCTCTACGTAGTGTATGGTGGGGTTCTCATCCTCAACTCCTATTTATCGTTCACTGTTAAGAAGCTCTACTAATTATGCCTGTCAAATATTTGCCCTTAAAGATACCACTCAATTTCATAAATTAAAGCTTATTCAAAACAAAGCGATACGATTGACTCTTGGATATCATATCTCTATTTCTATAAATCTTATGTTTGCGGAACCTAAAGAACCTCCATTTTCGTTTTTTTTTTGTTATCTTAAATTTTCCATTAAATAAGCTCTCTCAGTTTCCGATCATCCTGTTATGAATTGTCTTAAAGTTCTTCCAGATGCCATTATTAATAATCCTAATAACTTTAAATTTTCTTCTAATTTTCTTCTAATTTTCCTCTAATCTTTCTTCAAATTTTCCGGCAATCAACCTTTTCTGTCAGCTAACTCCTTATAAGCAGATTATATATAAATCTATTTTTCTCCCTCAATATCAACATTTCTATCATTCCTCTTATTTTTCACCTAAAATAATCTATCCTCATTTATATTTTTTAAATATGTTGGATCAATTTCTTAAACAACATCATGTCTAAAACCTTTTTATGCAGGCTTTTGATAAATTTATTACGGGATCGATGATTTTTTACACAGATTGATCTAAAATGGAAGATGGTGAGTATGTTGGTTCTGCCTGTTTCTAATCTCAACCTCTAATTTAATTAATGTATAAAATTTCACTTTATGCTTCCATCTTTTCTGCAGCTTGGACTATATATAATGCTATTTTGCTTTTATTTAATATTCATACTTCTGATGCAACTATTATTACTGACTTTATAAGTGTTTTAAAAGCGCTTCAAGAAATTATATCCAAAAAAAGGCAATTATTTAATCCCTCTTATTAAGGTTAAACTTGAGGCGGCGCGTGATTAAAAATCAAATTCATATGCAATTTATCTGGATTCCATCTCATAAGAGTATTCATGGTAATGAAAGAGCTGATGAACTTGCTAAATTAGCAATTAAAGAAGGTATTACTACTAATTTCAAGGTTCCTTTTTCTTATCTCTTTTCTATTCTTAAAAAAAAATTAGATTTTGATTTTGACAAATATTTGGAGCATTAGGCACAATTTAAAGGTGTTCAATTTGCTGATGATATCTTTGCAACATTGTTTTTTACAAGTATCAAGCTTAGAATTTAAGTGTGGGATCTACAAGTGTAGATGGAAAAGAAATTTTAATCTCGACTGTACTCGTGCAACTCACCATGTCATTAGTCGCAAAAAGCAACAAGAAGCTGAAATCTATCTTTTTGAAATCTTGCGCAATGATCTTCTGCGCAACGCAGACACTCGACGCTCGATGCTCGACGCTCGATGTTCGATGCTCTCGATGCCATCATTTAAAGACACCTTAAAGGTCTTACACGTTAAAAAATTTTAGTCGTAATCGTAAAGCCGTAATTAAATCAATCAAAGTTCAAACATTCTTATGTTTTAGAATGTTTGATTGTGATTGGTCAATTTTCTTACGGCCTAATGATTACGACTAAAATTTTTTAATATATGTTAGTTTGTAATTAATTTTTAATTAATTATTTAAAGTTTGAAATATACCAAAGCATTCATGGACAAGAAGTACGCACGCGCGCGCATGCGCATATACACACACGGATGGCGGTGCAAGCGGGGCCTTCGGCCCCTCTTCCACTACCGCCCCGCCCGTAGGCATGATGGACCTCGCTTTACAACTTACAAAGTACATGCTACATTGTAAAGCAAAGTCCACCCTGCTACTGGCGAGTGCAGAAGGGGGACTTTCGGATCCCTTGTTGCGTGTGTAGTGTGTGTGCGCGTACGCGCTCGCTTTCTGTCCATGCATGTACTTTAGTATATTTCAAATTTTAAATAATTAATTAAAATTTAATTACAAACTAACAATAAAAATAAATGCACTCCAATCATCTACAAACAAAATACAATCGATTTGACATCTATTTTTGTAATTTTATAGTATATGTCGGCTAGTTTCATAGTCTACAATTAAATAATTAATTAAAAATTAATTATTAAAATATTAAATTAATAAACAAGAATAAATGCACTACAATCATCTACGAACAAAATACAATTGATTTCACATATAATTATTTAAAAAAAGTGTTAGTTATCGGCTAACATCATACAAATCATGGCCACGTCCATTTTCAGACAAGATAAAACAGCCGAATAGTTCATGTCCGTGCTACGTCCATTTTTTGATGTATTGATTGTCGGATAGTGGTAATACACTGATCGCTAGACAAAAAGAGATGATGGCGCCATCTTCGTCTCTCTTTCATCGCAAAATTATACAATTGCATTGTATAATTTTAATTATAAATTAAACATATATATTCACATGTATGTACGCAAGTATAAAATTTGCAAAAAGTGGGTGCTTATTAGCCTTGTTGCGTTACTGTTTTATATCACGAAAGGCCAAAAAGCACTTTCAGTCTGTATGTCGAACGTAAAGCAATACGCTAGAGAAACAATAGCATAGCATACGGTTGTCGCTCCTTATCTGATATTATCTCATCTCAACTCCCAACAATCGCATCCGTGTACTCACATGTCGTTGCTTGGTCTTCATGGATGCTACATACATACGCGATGAAAGAGAGACCAAGACGGCATAATCATCTCTCTTTGTCTAGCGATCATTTACTATCATTATCGACAATATCGAAAAGTGGATGTAGCACAGACATGAATCAAAATTGAAAAGTGGACGTAACACGGAAATGAACCGTTTGGCTGTTTTATCCTGCCTGAAAATGGACGTAGCCATGTAGTTCCAAGCGGCCATAAAATGAACGTAGAGGCGCTGCTGAACAGGACTGAGAGCTATCGTACGAAAAACACCGGGCCGCTCTCAGACTTTTCTCTGATAGAAGTTTATGGAAGTGGTTGCTTTTATGATGATAAGCAAAAAGTAATCTTACAAAGGGAAGCAAAATATATATTAAATATTTATCTGAAACATTTCTTCAATTCCCAAATCCATCATGACGCTTACAAACAAAGTAAAAAGAATTTTAATTATTATTTTAATCAATTGTTTTTTTAAATACATAATGTACAAGAGAGCAATTATATATTTATTTATAATTAACCTTTAAATTTTTTTTCAGATGGAGATTGATGAAAAAAATATTAAAGGGGAAGGTTTCAAACCATATTATATCACAAAGATTGAAGAATTGCAATTAATTGTTACTGAAAAAAGTCAAAATTTAAGGAGATTGCAAGCACAGCGTAATGAACTGAATGCAAAAGGTACTTATCTTGATGATGGAAATATTGTTATATTAATATTCAGAAAAGTTTAATAGTTTTTCAATTATTGAAGGCAAATTATTATGTATGATTATATCATAATATCGTCTATTTTTTTTTTCAGTACGTATGCTGCGAGAAGAGTTACAACTTTTACAAGAGCAAGGCTCATATGTAGGGGAAGTAGTTAAACCTATGGACAAAAAGAAAGTATTAGTCAAAGTACATCCTGAGGGCAAGTTTGTGGTCGATATAGATAAGAATATTGATATTAATGATGTAACACCGAATTCGCGAGTGGCTTTGCGTAATGAAAGTTATACTCTGCATAAAATATTGCCGAATAAAGTTGATCCACTTGTTTCTCTTATGATGGTGGAGAAAGTACCAGATTCTACATATGAAATGGTAGGAGGTTTAGATAAACAGATAAAGGAAATAAAAGAAGTTATAGAGTTACCGGTCAAGCATCCAGAATTATTTGATGCTCTTGGAATTGCACAACCTAAAGGAGTACTATTGTATGGACCACCAGGTAGCAATTTATTCTCTTATATAAAACTAAAAATACATATTTGAAACTTTTAGTAGTATTTTATCATATTTATCTGTTATAAATCATTAGTCATAATATATTCAATTGTATCATAATATAAAAAAACTCCTAGGTACTGGTAAAACTTTACTTGCAAGAGCAGTAGCACATCATACAGAATGCACCTTCATTCGTGTATCTGGATCTGAATTAGTACAGAAATTTATTGGAGAAGGTTCACGTATGGTTCGTGAACTTTTTGTGATGGCAAGAGAACATGCACCATCTATAATATTTATGGATGAAATTGATTCTATTGGAAGTTCCCGAATTGAATCTGGATCTGGTGGCGATAGTGAAGTATGTGTTTTATATACACACACACACACACACACATACATATACACATATATGTATATATATATATATATATATATATATATATAAATTTATAGTTTTTCATTTCTCAATTATATATTAAAAATTATTCTTTTAGGTTCAACGAACCATGTTAGAATTACTTAACCAATTGGATGGTTTTGAGGCAACAAAAAACATAAAGGTCATTATGGCTACAAACAGAATTGATATCTTGGATCCTGCATTATTACGGCCTGGACGTATTGACCGTAAGATTGAATTTCCACCTCCAAATGAAGAGGCTAGATTGGACATCTTAAAGATTCACTCTAGGAAAATGAATTTGACACGTGGAATAAATTTGAGAAAAATAGCTGAACTTATGCCAGGTGCATCAGGAGCAGAAGTTAAGGTAATGAAAATTATTCAATTTATATTTTTATGTTATTAATATAAGGCATAAAAAGTGAGTATTAAATGTAAATGTAATTTCTTTTCTCTTAGAAAGATATTTTATTTTAAAAGTGCTCAAAAAGAAATTGTTAATAAATAAGATTAAATAATAGATAAAAGTTAATATAATGAATAGAATTCTCAATAGTTAAAAGAATAATTAATAGATGTTAAGATAAAGTTATCTTTTTATTATCTAAAGGACAAAGAAAATGTTTGGCAAATCTAGCAACTAATAACTTAAATATATACATACGTTTTTCAATATAATATTATTTATATCATAGGGTGTTTGCACAGAAGCTGGTATGTATGCTCTTAGAGAACGTCGTGTTCATGTAACTCAAGAAGATTTTGAGATGGCTGTAGCAAAGGTGATGCAGAAAGACTCAGAAAAAAATATGTCTATCAAAAAGTTATGGAAATAATCAACTTTGCAATTTCTTCAATATCATATTTTCATTAATGATTTTTAACTTTAATCTAATTTTTATCATTACATTATTTCATAATTCTAATAATTCATTTTAAGCAGAATTGGAATTTAGAGTTATTTAGAGTTATATATTTAAGATGTGTTAATGTAGGACTTTCATGAGATTATAGCTAAATATCTCATTAATTAGACACTAATAAAATTTATATATATTAAAACAGTGAAGTTTTATTATACAATACTAAATTATTAATTATTGTATTTACATATTCCACATCCTTATTGATTCTAATTATTATTAATATCGTGTAATTTAAAATAATAAGCTTTTTATAATAACAACAATGTCATTTATGTAATTCATAAGATTTTTATATATTTTAAATGTTTTAAATTTAAGTATTTCCCCACAAAATATGTAAAAAGAAACTCTCAGTGTATGTCTATTTCCTTCATTCTTAGTTTAATCACTTAATTCAATTTTCCTTTAAATTAAAATTTTCTTATAATTACAGTATAACAGATAAAAAAAAAAATAAAAAAAAAAAAAAAAAAAGAATGCGCAATATTTTTATTCATATGTACTATAAGAATGGAAATGGAAAATTTTTAAATAGAGAAAATATTCCGATCCCAATAATTTTGAAATAAAAGAAATCAATTATATTTTAATTATATTTTGTTCTTAATAAATTAAGTTTATTTTATGCAATATAGATGTAAAACTGTGCGCGCGCATTAATGAAAGAACAATGAAATCTACAATCTCTTATCATTTGTAGATATAAAATCTTCCCTGTAATCATACAAAATACTTTGTATGTATGTGTATGCCCTTAAATATAATATTGTATAAAACCCATGAGTAGAATTTATATATTGATATATTAATATATAAATATATATATATATATATATATATATATATATATATATATATTTGTGTGTTATATACAATCATTAAATAATTTTGCTTATAATTCTCATAATGTATTGAATTTAACTCTGTAAACAACTAAATGCTTCGTAAACATTAGCTCCAAGAATTTTAAGTTCATTATTTGATATCAGATATTGAAGCCAATCTGCTGATATATCTTTTGATGTCGGATTATCTGGAACTAGACCACTTATAATAGGAATAATTTTAGCCAAAGCCATAGTAGTTTTGTTAATATTTACAAATTCACTTGACTCATTATTCGTAGCTTCTTGTAAGTATGTTGAAGTTGAATTTTTGATGTTTGATTCTTTTGAATGTGATGTTTTATCTTGAGCATCTTGTCCATTATTGATTTTAGAATTATTGAAATACACAGATACATGATCCATTAATAAAACAAATCCACTCCTGACATTTTTTTGCATTAAGTCTTGCACTTCTTCGCTCTCTGATACATCTAGCATCTGATCGATTAATTTTGTATAGATAGATGTGTCATTATTTTCAGTGTTTTTTTGCAATATATAATATGTAAAATTTTTGACAGGGTCTTTTGAGCTTTCAGCAGAAATAGAAGATGCAAGTGCCCAATAAATATGTTCCAAATCTCTCAATGTTAATTGTTCTGTCAGAGACAATGAAGCTGTGACTTCAACAACTTTACTTTTTATAAGATTATTCAAATTCTTAACACTTTCATATATAAAGTAGCTAGAAAGTGCCATGTACTTTGCTTGTACTTCATTCCCAATAATCCCATTGTTCACATTCTGTGCATTTTTATACATATGTCCACTAATCAAAGTAACTTGAATTCGAAGAAGCGTAACTAGCATTGTGTAAGAATAAATTATTATGGCCGATCGTGTAAATGCTAATATTTTTAATTGATTCCAAGATGCTATTTTATTAGCAGTGCCATCTCTAAGCTGATTTATAATAGTCTCTGTATCATTTTCTTTTATCACAGTGTTTCTTAAGTTTGCTACAAGAGATAATATCATTTGATTGCATGTTTTCTCTATGCTTTCATAGTATTGTCGTTTCTTTGTTTTTTCCATTAACATTCTTATCTCATTATCTTGCCATTCTCGAAGCTTGCGCTGCGTATAACGTGTCAAAAAAATGACACTACTAATAATGATACTTCCAGCTACAAACTTACGCTTATGACGTTTTAAAAATCTCCAAATGCTTGAAAACATGATCAATAGTTTATACAGATCTAATACACACAATATATAAATATATTTTAATCTTTCTACAAGTGGTAGAAGATAAAGTTTGATACGTCTTCAGAATGATGAAATCATTCTATACTATCTGATTCGGGTTGTAAATTTGTTGCTATACGTTCTATTCTATTTGTGATATAATTAGTAGTATCAATGAATCTTTCCACACAATTCACAAGACACTTATGGACTTTGGGTTCTAGACGTGGTGATGGTTTATCCATACAAGTCTCCCAGCAGATACCTGTTAGTTCATGTACCAATCCCTGAAATATTATTAAATTATGTGATCTAATTGTTCATTGTTCTTATATGTAAACAAAAAATATATAAAAATATAATTATTGTTTGCTAATTAATAGATTTAAAAATAAAAAATAAACTTTAATCAAGATGTTCAAATATTTGTATACCATTGAGAGAGAGAGAGGTTAAATATATAAAGTTTAAATATTCACTATTATAAAAATATAATCAAAGTATTAGTTGTAAAATAAATATTGATAGAGATATTCTCTTTTTATTACAAAGCACAAAACATGAATAGAAGATGTCTACCTACAAATTTATTTGCGTGAATGAAATTGAAACTAACTTGAAATTGTTGCTTCTTCGTCTCAGTCTCAATAAAATGTTGTAGTCGATCATCTATGATAACCTGTTTATCCGAATTTTCCGTAAAATTCATACTTTCAATTCTCGTATTTTCCTTTTTAGCAGCATTAATGCAACTTTTTAATCTAATGGAAAATACTTTTACCTTTGTACGATGATACGACAAACTTCTATATGTTACTAAAATGCTAATAATTTTTCTTCTTTCTTAAGTGGCACCTGCTCTCGATCGAGAGTCAATACGGCCAGATACACACGTATGATGTATAATACATAAGTGGCGTTAAATACTTTAATATTTAATACCGTTCAATTAGTGATCACACGGCGGAGACGCGAGTAAAAATGTCGAGGTGAGCTCCAGTGTAGATTATAGTTGGAAGGAGAAGGGATTTCCAATATGGAGAGACCACGTAGTGTTACGTCTCAGCGACGCTCCTTTTCTCTCTATACCTCAGTTAGTGAGAAAAAGATTGCTCTCTACTTTTATAGG
>JBCEWD010000005.1:893556-908060 GCA_039654425.1 Cataglyphis rosenhaueri | reverse complement strand
TGATTTGCTAACTATTTTTGCTTGTAACTCAAAAATTACGCTTCAATTCAAATTTTGGTAAAGGAAAAATCATCTTAAAATTGTATCAGGAATACGTCATTTAATGGACGGAAGGTTGTTCTGAAACACCCTGTATAATGGCTATAATTGCTAACTCATAACTGTGGTATCTACTTTCAGTTTCTATGGTACGTTTACTGAAATACATAATAGGATGCATTTTATTATCTGACTGTTTTTGCAATAGCACCATAACCATATGAACTTGCATCTGTGTGCAATTCAGTAATCGCCGATGGATTATAAAACGCTAGCACTGGTTTATCTATTAGTTTATCATGTAAAGATTCAAATGCTTGCAATTCCTTTTCATCAAATACAAAAAGTTTATCCTTTTTTATTAGTTAGTTCATATAGTGGTCTGGCAATTAGGGCAAAAAGTTCGGCACAAATTTTCTAAAATAGCTTGTTAAGCCTAAAAAAAACTTTGTACTTGTTTAACTGTTTTAGGTTGTGGAAAATTATATATAGCTTCTATGTTAGTTTTATTGGGAGTGATACCTTTCGATGAGATAATGTAACTTAGATATTCTATTTTTTCTTTAAAAAAATAACATTTACTGAATTTAAGTTCTAATTTATATTTTGCTAATAACTGCAGTACTTCTGTAAGAATTTTCAAATTGTCTTGGTGACTATTAGAATATCATCCAGATAAAGTAGAATTTTTTTCTCTTCTAATAATGATCGAAATATGGTATTTATATCGTTAAAAAGCTGCTGGAGCATTAGCTAATCCGAATGGCATCTTTAAATATTCGTATTGCCCTTCCGGTGTGACAAAAGAAGTAAATTTAATTGAATTTTCGTCAACTATTATTTGATGAAATCCATCTCGGAGATCTAGGCTAGTGAAATAACAACTGTTTGCTAGTCGATCAATTTGATTGTCTATTAGAGGTAAAAGATATCTATCTTTTATAATAATTTTATTTAAAGATCTATAGTCAACACATTATCTAATAAAAAGTATCATTTTTCTTTTTAGAACTATAGGACTACTAAAATTTGAAGCACTGGGTCTGATGATTTTTTTTTCTAGCAAATCATTAATAATTCGCCGAACTTCACATTTCTCACACCATGATAATCGTCTAGGCGTATAATAAAATGGTTTACTACCTTCTATTAATTGAATATTAAATTTGTAATCGATGTCATGAGTTTCATTCTCAGCATTAATATAATTATTCAATAATGTGAGTAAGTATTTTTGATTTCAAAAGGAATTGGTGCGTTCAAATCATTACGTACCATACTGTGCGCGAAAGTTATGTGGACGCGCGAGTGAGCGTGCCGTGGAAAATCAAGCGCGAAGTGAGACGGACACCGGACGGATGCACTCGCGAGTATCGCAACGCGATTAGCTTTCGCACTATGCACACTGTGTTTGTTAATCACGACGGATCTCGAGAATCACACGACTGTGATCGTAATTCGCACACGGCGGATGAACAGCGATAAATCGTCTGTCTCGGAGTAATTCCGCTGGTCACACAACGGCACTGAGATATCATTATTTCTTTGCGAGGCCGAAATTCTATTATCGCTGGGATAACATGTGCACGTCGATTGCTCTCAGCGGACTGCTCGAAGCCCGGCAGTCAGCTCACTTTTATTAAGTCATCGCCTTCTCGAAGGATCCAGAAGGTTCCCAAATTTGCTCATTTCCGCCGACCGTTTTTATATGACTTGTTTGTCACAATTTCAACTTGGATCCTTCGAGAAGGGCGACGATGTTTGTTGATGCCGTGCGTTTCCGATTGGTCGCAAAAAACGCCGCCTCATATCGCGCGCGCGGCGACGACGCGGTCGCGCGGCATCTCCATGCTGAGTTCGAGATGGAATGACAATCTCGAACACATACCTAAATAATCGTTTTCCATAGGTTTTATATGCAGAATGCTGTTCATGATTATTTCATCATACTTTAATTCGAGCGTTGAGTCGGGATGACTGTTGTGTTAGGTAAAACGCCTAAGTCAGTTGTGCTACAGCAAATCTAGTAATAAATATATGATTAGCTAATAGTTTCAATCGTATGTTAAGAGTGAACCATATAACCATAAATAACTAAAGGAGATTTATTAACTCCGCCATAATTATTGTTAACTGCTTCTTTTAAGAGATTACAATTATTAAAAAATTTAAGATACGTACCTTCAGTCATAAGATTAATTGCACTACCTGAATCTATGAGGGCTACGACATAATATTGATTTTCACTCGCCTCTGTTACGCAATTGTCTCTAATAGTTTTGTCTAATGGTTTAAAATCCGTAGGCATAAGGTATTCATTACTGAAATTGTTGGTTCGTATTTTGGATGTCAATTTTTTTTCCGATGATTCTATTAAAGCTTGTTCTATTAAAGTTGTTATTTCATTAACTGATTTTGGCTGGTTAGTAATAGTTTTCGGGATAACAGATTGTTTATATGGGCAGTTTTGATACAAATGGTCTAAAGATCCGCAAGTAAAATAGGAGCCCTTCTCTCTTCTTGAGTTAGGGCAAGCAGAAGATATATGTCCCTCCAAATTGCAGTTGTAGCATCGAATTGGCTTGGGTGCTGTACTAACTGGCATTTCGGTTTTAGGTTGAGCATTCATAATTTTCTTTGTATTGGATTTCAAATTAGTATTTCTAATAATGATGAGACTGATTCAAATTGTTGTATCCTGGCTTGATCACGTAATCTGACATCAGGTATTCCTTCTAGCAAGAAATCAATTAATTCTTCTTCTTTTATAATAGGTACCTGATTAGCCATTATAATTTTTTCGTGGTAGTAATCATTGAATGTTTCTCCTGCTTTCCATGTCCTGTTTTCAAATGCTCTTCTTAAAGACAGTCGACTTGAGCGATGATCAAACATATTTTTTAACTCACGTAATAGTTCCTCACAATGCATTTCAATATGTTCGGCTCTTGAATGGAACCATCGTAACGCTCGGTCTTTTAATTTTGCCCCGATAAGAATTCGCATTGAATTATCGTTTAGATTATAAGTATTACGTAGCAATCTAATTTGTTTTTCCCATATAGAATAAGTATTATCAGTTCCATCGAATTCATTAAGCAAATCGCTTTGACGAGCATTCATGGGTTATTGTAGCAAAGGACATATTTCTAAGAATTTCATTTTCTCGTCGCATTAATTCAAGCTTCTTTTTATCTAGTCGTCTTTCCCTCCGCAATAATACTTCTCTTATCGAATTTTGAGGCATATTTTGTTCCCCCGATTCTTTGTTGAATTCTTCTTCAGATACAATGGTCGTATCTTCTTCTTCTTCAATAATTTTCCTCAATTGTTCTCCTTCAGGATCTCTTAATCGCAATCTAGTAATCATTTCTGCTTTGCTTCCGGAGACTGATAATTTGAAGTAACGCAAAGCCATCTTTAATTGCACGACAGTGAAATCGTTAAGATCCATGTTGCCGGTTAGCGCCGTCTTTTTCAACTGAAAACGTTCTCTAGAAAACACGTTATAATATTTTCACAGTTCGCCCGAATCCCACTTCTGTAAGGATAGGCAAGAGTAACTTAATCAAAATGGAATTAAGAAAATACTCAATTAAGATAAAGAACAATGCTTTTAATAATACGAGGCGTGGTTGTCTCTTCTCCGTATTTAGTCTCCCTCGAGAGAGGGAGATCGCTTCCACACACGCGCAGCATACTTAAAAATAGCAGCAGCAGTACTTATGCACGCGAATATAAACTTAATATTAATATAAATCTATATCACTCTAAATAAACGCAAACAAAAGCTATAAACATGTATAAGATAAGAAAATAATCTTCTCAAATAATAAATATAAATATCTTAATAACTAACTCTTATATCTAACACATGCCTTACAATATAATAGATAAGGAGCGACAATCGCATGCTGTCCTTGTTTCTCTAGCGTATCGCTTTACGGCCGAAATACGGGCTCAAAATGCTTTTTAACCTTTCATGGTAAAAAGCAGTTATACAACAAGACTAATAAGCATCCACTTTTTGCAAATTTTATACTTGCGTATATACATATGTGAATATATATGTTCAAATTATAATTACAATTATACAATGCAATTAAATATTGTTTGATGATCAATAATAGGTAACAGAATGAACAAATACAAAATACATAAAAGACACGTGCTTACTAGACTTGAAGATTTGTTGCTTCGTGACTTGATACTTTATTTGTATATCATATCAATGGGATAGAGAAATAGCACGGTTATCAATTCTTGTTTGACATTATTGTTTAACAATTGCAATCATAATTTCATAAACTCATAATTATATTATCTTTTTTCAATTCTTCAGATATCGTATAAATATATGCAGATACATTAAGTATTGTGGATTACTGATACGTCCCATATAAATGTATTATCAAAGTAAATCTCGATAGAACAATTTAAAAAAAAAAATTTATGAAATAATTTTTCTACAATAAAATAATTTATTTTTATATAATATTTTTATTATTTTTATAAAATGTTACGTACAATAAAATATTTAGTATTTTTTCTTTTACGTACTGTATAACATATATATTTATTAAAAATTATTTTCTGTCTTTTTATTATCTTTGAAATAAAGGTATTATAAACGTAAGAAGAATACAAGTATGTAACATAAATAATAATTAAATTGATTTTATTTTCAAGAATAGGAAGTGGCTAAATGAGCAGCGTAGCGTTCAGTTTCTCACACCGTAGATCAGAGTTCGCATTTCCCGAGTTTGAAGAGAATTTTTTTTACTTAAATTTATCATGTGCTTATATGCATTTGAAAAATATAATTATTTTTAAAATTTGTTATATTTTCAGAATAAAGTTTATACAAAAATGACAACCAAATAATTTTTGTGCTATTTCTCTATCCCGTTAATATAATATACAAAGTATCGATGATAGTCACAAAGCAACAAATCATCAAGTCTAACAATTAAGCACCCGTGTCTTACATATTTTGTATTTGTTCATTCTGTTACCTATTATTCGACTATTAATATTGTTAATCATACAATATATTTAATTGCATTGTATAATTTTAATTATAATTTCCACATATATATACACATATGTATACATGCAAGTATAAAATTTGCAAAAAGTGGGTGCTTATTAGTCTTGTAACTTTCAAGGTAGAAAGCAGTTATGCTTTCTATCATGAAAGTAACAAGATTAATAAGGGACAAAAAGCATTTTCAGCCCGTATTTCGGCTGTTATAGCCCAAATAGCTATAACCGAATTATTATTAATTTAAAGTATTTTTAATACGCCTTCCGACTATAGCGAGATATCGCGAAAGGCGTATAATGTTACGAGCGCGAAACGCTGACGAAGCGAGCCACGCCACGATGCGAGCGCGAAGAAGATCGAACCAGCGGAAATGCAAGGAATTTCAATCGAATCACATCTTAGTTTGCATTTTGGCCTAACCATTCGAAATGAGCGACACAACCATATATGGTCATGTCGCTAAGGGATCCTCTCCAAAAAATCAACCAAACAGGACACAATAAAAGCTAACCGCGAATACGCGGCTATACTTGACTATCAATCTATATCGGACAGTTATTATTAACGAGTGATATCGGACAGTTACTGCGATCAACTCAAAGAATCGCTAGTCTAGCCGCGACACGAATTGTTATCCGAACGAAGTCACAGCTGATCTCGCGACTGTGACCGAGATATCAGGCTCGCGCCGACGTAACTCTACATTGTGATACGAATAGCTGTGAAGGGGAACGACAAGCAAAAGGAAGCTACTCAAAGTAAGGAAATAAAAATTGTTTATTCAAATAAAAAAGGAGAACACATTGTTCCCCCTCTGCCGGCTCTCAACCTGGTCCTCGGCTCCCAAGCTTTAGTGGTGAATCCCCAAAAAGCCAGTGCCTCCCCGCGAGGCACAACATGGCCGTAAAGTAATACGCTAGAGAAACAAGGACAGCATACAATTGTCGCTCTTTGTCTATTATACAGGGTGTCCCATAATTCGCGGATCACCGTGATGTGCATATAAAATGTCAAAGTGAATAAGAAATCCTTTACCATTTTACAATTTTGCTAATAATTATTGAGATATTCATTAAAAAAGACCAATCCGCGCTTTATACAAGCGCGCGACGAGAAGAGACGTCTTATTGTAATGCGATATTAGGTGCGCGGTGAGAAGAGTGTTCTACACGCTATGTAGCCTTCATAGAGCGTCTCTTCCACCGCTTCGCCGCGTGCTTAGTATCACATTACACTAGGACGTCTTTTCTCGTCGTGCGCTTGTATAAGGCGCGGATTGGCCGATCTTTTTTAATGAATATCTTAATAATTATTAGGAAAATTGTAAAACAGTAAAGGACTTTTCAATTCACTTTGACATCCTTTATATGCACATCACGGTGATCCGCAAATTATGGGACACCCTGTATATTATCTCATCCCAACTCCCAACAATCGCATCCGTGTGCTCAACATGTCGGTGCTTGTGCCTTCATGGACGCTACACACATACGCGATGAAAGAGAAACGAAGACGACGCAATCAGCCGTAAAATGAAAGTAGAGGCGCTGATGTACGGGACCGAGAGCTATCGTACGAAAAACGACGGGATGGCCACTCTTCTTTCTGATAGTAGTTAGACCTTTGCGTCGCCACGCCACGCTGCCACCGCCGGTAAATTATCATGCGCCGATTCCGCCGGCTGCCGCCGATCTTGAAATTTTCGTCGAACGCCGCTGCCGCCGCCGTCGAAAATTAATGCGGAGCGCCAAGAAGATGCTGTGATTGGCTGTATTTAGCAAAAAAAGAAAACAGTTTAGTGAGCAATGTGAGCATTCAGTGATTCTCTTTCATGTTACCGTGTTACTTTATTAAAACCTTACAACAAAGACTTTAGATAAGTATAATTTGTTTAACTTGTTTATTAAACTTTTAATCGCCATGACACACATACACACACACACACACACACACACACACATGCTTGCCAGAATTATGTCGTACATCGTACATACATGTAACATGCATTTATAATTTATATATACATATTTATATAGAAACGCAATAGCTGAAATGAAACGCAATTATTAGATGTAAACAACTACATAAAATTTTTATTTTCATGCAGTTTGTAAAGCAAAATGTTACTTAATAATGAATGCACAGAAGAAAATGTTGAAAATAGAAATTTTGTAGTGAGTATTGAAAATTCCACTCGTACTCGAAGTGTCGCCAGAGACTATTTTGGCATGCTTAAAGATAGTGAAAAAAGTATTATAATAGACAGATTCCACATATTGTAAGATATATTTTATGCATGAAATGATGGACGATGGACGAAAAAAATGTAGATACAAAAAAACAGTTAGTACTGGAAATTTAATTACCCATTTAACAGAAGAGCACAATATCAAATCAACACATTTATCGAATCAAAGAGCCAACATTAGGAGATTTTTGCATTCTTATGAACAATCTGAACAATCATCCAAATCTTCAAAATTACTGAGAAAAAAAAAGAGCTAAGCGACAGTATGATTCTTCAAAATTACTGAGAAAAAAAAAGAGCTAAGCGACAGTATGACTATCTTTTGTAGAGATTTCATCCCGTTTTTTGAAGCTGAAAAACTGGACTAAAAGATTTTCTAAAAATACATGGTGTTGTATAAAATGAATTGGATTTGCCACATCCAAGTACATTATCTCGTCATGTACTTTCAAAGGTATATAATGATTGCGTATTTGCTGTTCAAAAAAGAAATGAAGATAATTCAAGTGCAATTTTATTAACTGGACTGACAATTATCGTCGTATTCCATTTATGACTTTTACTTTACATTGGATATCGCCCACAGAAACACAGTTGAAGTCATGTACATTACAAACAAACTTCTTACCACATTCTCTATAACAGATAATATTGTTGAAGAATTGAAAAAAGTACTAACACAATTTAATTTAAATAACAAAATTATAACTCTCGTAACTGATGGAGGAACAAATATGATTAAAGATGCAAAAATTATGAAAATTGACAGAGTACCTTGTGTGTATATGGACTCCATAATTTAATGATGGTTGACACCATTTCTAAATTACCAAATGTTAATAGTCTTATAGCTAAAACTAAAAGTATTATAAAAATTTTTGCTTTTAAAACTCATGATATTGAAAAAGCAAAAGAAATTACTCAGAAACAGGACATTAATAACATATTAGACAGTGCTGAAAATCTAGAAAAGATTTTAGAAGCCGATGCAAGATTTGATTTCACACTTTCCAAAAATAATAATGAGTATTCATATGCTTAGAGTTTTCCTTCATTTGTGACAGGATTTTCAGCAGGATTACATAAAGATATATCAACTAGATGAACAATACATTAAAAATCCCTAAAAAAATTACTTTTTTAAAGAAAGGTAAAAAAAAGGCGCTAAGTACACGCGCTATGTGAAAAAATATTATATTTAAATAATAACATTTTAAATAAATATACTTTTGTATAAAATAATTATTTAAATTTCCTATAAAAATAATGATATCAAAAAATGCGCCAAAAGCATAAAAATTTATGCTATAAAATATTTTTATTTTATTGTTTTCAATATTAAGAAAAATTATATTTATTAAATTGCATTTTAATTAAAGTAGTAGTATAGCTAAAATAAAAGTTATTTTCTAAATACCTAAATGCACAATATACGCATCTAAGGTTATGGGACATACTTATGAAAAAGGTTATGGGACAGACTTATTGAAAAAAAATTTCTCATAAATTCTAAATTGCATAAAACAAACTTACATCAAAGCAAGGTATAAAAACTTGGCTCGGATCGCATTAAAACGTGCACATTTTATAAAAATATACATTATTTTGATTATTTTAATATAATATATGTGAATGATAATATTACAATAAAAAAATCACATAAAGGTAAAAAAAGTACGCCAAGTACCTAAAAAACTTTCCTCCATACAACAGAAAGTTGAAAAGATACTTGTCTCTGAAAAATAACTAATAAAAAAATTTTTCTCTAAAAAATAAAAAACTAAATAATAGTATATGGGCACTATGGTCCGTCAAAACAAACCCCCACTCCTCGGCCCCTGGCGCCTAGCCCCCCCCTGTGTCTGGACATTATGGGCCATCACAACAAACCTCCCTGTCGCCTCTTCTATCCTCCCTTTTCCACCTCCTCCTTTAGAGGTTAGGCCCTTTAAAGTTTAAAGGGTCTGCCCGGTAACCGCCACCGTCACCACCCCTGTCAGGAAAAAGAGAATGGGGACGTGGATGTCTACGAGGTTATTTTTTTTATTTTTTCCGAGTGGAAAAACTTGGGTTTGAACCTGGGTCCTCTGTATTTTCCAGCTAGATCTTAGTATGCTAGGCTAGCTGAAAGTTTAGTAAAATAAGAGTTAAAGGAAGTATTTATGAAGAGCGATCGCTTAGTGTCGCTGTAAGTCCCACCGCTCCTTTCTCCATTCCTTTTTATGGAAAAAAAGAAAAATCAAATTATATAGCGGAATAATCTATCTGATATGAAAGGAGGGAGAGAAAGTTGAACACGTGCTTGCATAGGGATGTCCGAGCGGTCGAGATATGGTATGCGGGTAGTCGATGACGCCATCGGAGACATTAGAAGCGTGCGAGTACTGGGGAGTAGTATTTGGGAGGAGAAAATATTTTTGCATAACTGATTTAAAATAAAACAGTTTTTTATTTATATTAATTTTTTTTACGTAAAAATACGATGTAACGTATATTACAAATAATGAAATTACTATTTACATTTAAATATAAATAAGCGTTAGAAGGTTTACGGTGCTATGGTGTCGGTAAGATGGGAGGATTAAAAGGATAGGAGGAAAAAAAAATTTTCACATAGTATTTATTTAAAATAAAATAAAATTTTTTATTTATATTTATTTTTTACATAAAAATATATATTATGTGGAATTATTGTATAATATATATTTTTTATAATTTTAATTTGTGTTTTATTTAATTACTTTAATTTTGTTGAATTTAAATAAAAGTGTTAAAAAATTAAGTAAATTTTACTTTAAAAAAACTAAAAGAAAAGGATAAAAGAAGGAATGGATAAAAATATTTTTACACATAGGATTTAAAATATAAAAATGATTTATTACAAGATCTAAATTACAGATATAAAAATTATAAATATAATTATTATGTACTAAAAATATAAATTAATACAAAATTATAGAAAAAAATGATTATTATTGTTATATGTACATTATTTCTTTTTCTTCTTTTTTTTAATCCGAATTATTATCTGAAAAACATATATATTATATTATATATTTATTTAACAGAATATATATTATATATAAAAAAAATATAAAATTTTTTTGTTTTGTCAAAAATGAAATTACTTACCCGATAATGTGACAATTTCGTCAATGACGTTGAATGGCGGAGGAGGTCTTCGAACATTCGCGCGTCTTCGAGAAGGCCCCGCTCTTCCGCGAGGCGTTTTTTCCGCATCGGCTCTACTGCTCCGACAGTCGGCATTACCCCATCTTCAACTATTTTAGGAAAAAATAAAAATTTTGTAAAAAATAAATAATTTATTAAAATAAAAATCTATCATTTTAGTATTATAAATAAAATATATTTATATTTACTTAACGCTCGTTATCGATGAAAATGATTGAGCAAGTGGGCTACATGTCCGCCAATATCCTCGTCTAATCTTGTCTCCAAAACCATGGTTGCCTGGATAACTTCACCGGCAATATTTAGTAAACAGGCATCTCCTTTAAAATAGCTAAGACTGTATAAAATGCCTTTTGCGCTATTGTTGCACGTGTTCACAAAACTTTCAAACAGTTTATAATTTTTTTCCTGATCTTCGTTGATTAACAATAAATATTTTTTACTATCAAATTGACGAATCCAAAATTATGGATCCGCATAATAAAATAATTTTTTTATAATTTCGGAAACAAACATTTTGTTACTAGTGTTTCGGCAACTCGATAACAGCAAAAATCTTTGACTCACAAAAAACTAATGTTGAATTTTCTCGAGAGAAAGAGAATTTATACTTAGTTCTCCACTATTTTTCCAAAAACGACAAATGGGGAAAAATTTCGTTATTTTAAATTCTTTTCTTCTTTTTTAAAAATATTTTAAGGTATTTTTATTTTTATGGATGTCTATTTTGTTCAATTTTTTTAGAGTTTAGATAAGACTATGTAAGAAATACGGAATTTCTTTTTATTTCTTTGTTCTTTTTCGGATCGTTGTAAATAACGACATAACAACATAAAAAAAAGAAAAAAGGAAAAGAGAAAAGGTTGAAAAAATTAAACAATTTAAGTGAAAAAGTTTGTCTTTTATTCATATTGTTTTTTTTTTATAAAATAATATTCTTATTACATACAATAAAAATATTACATAGGAGTATATATTTTTTTATAACATATTACAAATTGAATTACATTATTAAACGTGTCATCACATTACATACATTGCTTCACATGTTTCTTTTTTCGTGAAGAAAAATTTTACGAAATAAGTGTACAATTAAACGATCGTTATGTTTGAAATCTTCGGTAAAAAGACTAAGAAATCGATTAAGATCATAACCATTGCACATTTAATATAAAAATACACGACTATATTGTCTGCATGTTTGAGAAAAAATTCCTTGCAATTGTTGAGTATTCCACCGATGAATAATAGAGTTTCATCGAAGTCGGAGGAGAAATCCAGGATGCAAAGGTGGTACTCCGTAACTGTCAAAGTAGGTGACTGTGCCATGCTCGTTGAGGAAGAAGGCGACCCAGTGTTCTCCAGGTTGATTGTGGTCATGTGTATTAGCGACGATGGCTATCGATCATGTCCACACCCTCGGGACTCTGTCGGCAGGATAAACTCTCGCATGTCTGGCATTGATGTGTCGCAATGCTTGTAAAATTTTGCGAGAGTTTATTTTTTTTATTCGGAGGCAAACGTACGAGAGGTATTATATATTCAATAACACCAGTATTTACCTCGTCCAGTTTCACGTTTTGACTATCCTGTATCGATAAGTTTTCAATGTCTGTTAGCGTGACGACAGTAGATGTTTCGATCCTGTTTTCATCCAATGTCAATAATTCGAATTTTGCAAATTTTTCTTCTTCCTTTTTTTCTTTAATTGATTGCTCGAGATTTTTTTTTCTCAATTTCGTTATTTGGCAGCGTTTTAATATTTATGTCATAGGAAATATCATATCTCGTTACTGATTTCCTCGTTTTCATCGACGTCATCAAATATTTCCCAATTATGTGGAAAGCCACAAGTAGTTGGAGTATTGTTGTTTGTAAAATATTATTTTGGCGATATTATTTTGCTCGAGTTTGTAAAATATTATTTTGGCGATATTATTATCCAATATTTTAATTTGTACACGTTGCGTAACGCACAATGAAAGATTCCAAATTTTCGAAATCCGTGATAAGCGCAATATCGTCCGCGCTCTCCTCGTCAGATTTTTAAAGGCTGGTGAAACATTTTATATTTTATATATATCTCTGGAGAGTAAATTCTGTAAGTAGCTTGCTTTTCCGCTTCCTCTAACATAAATATATCGCGCTCGTCTTGTTATTTCACGTAGATGTGATGTAAAAAATTTCGAGTTAGCTTCTCCATCAAGCCATTCAATGTGATAATTTCGTGTGAGCAATTATTTTCTCGTTTTACTTTTTCTGGTAATTCACCAAACGATTGAGGAGGCATCATAATCCAATGTCCGATGAATGGTACGTCAACGGCGACAACGGCGAGGAGAGATTCTTTAGGAATAAATTTCGCGCGGGCATCGCGGAAACTTGTATGTCAACGATTATATCCATAATACAAAAATCAGAGCGTTCTTGAGCTTCAACTTTTCGCGAAGCGATGATACTCGTGTCTCAAATAAAACTGAATTCTTTTTGCTACATTGCGCATTTTTTGATGTGTTACATGCTGATAGCGTTTTGATCGAACGTTGGAGGGGAGGAGGGGAAATTTGATAAATATTCCGTGTATTACATTGTAGCGAACGATAGAAATCTAACCAGCAAAATCGACGATGACTTGACGAGACAAATCAATTTCTATGACATTATCGAATTCGGCGTAAATAATGCAGTTAACTATCTCAGTAAGAGCCTTCTCGAATCGCACTTCTAATCGCAAACTGCCGTGTCTCACAAGATTCCAATGCCCTGCATAATTAGCTGACAGATCGGGTGTGAGATCAAAAGCGAATAGCGTGTAATAATCCTTTGGAATAATCATCTTTGTTTATAGAATTTTCCTCCTTCGAAAAATAGATACCCGTTCCCGCGTTTGATAAGCTTCGATATAAAGTGGTTCGTCCGACTAGAAAACGGGTTGTAATGGTCTACTAAGAATTTGCATGCCATCGACATATAGTGAGAAGAAATTTATTCCGTAATTTTTGAAATTAAACGGATTTAATTTTCTATCTCCGTTAAATGCTTTATTGACAAAGCCAACTATTATTCTTTTCGGAAGTTGTCCTAGTATTACATTATATAACGATTCACAACACCGCTATGTATCGTGAACGTTTTAACCTCGACTCTCGTGAGCGGATATGTGGTTGTAACTTTAGTAAACATTCTTGCGTGTGCGATTAATAATCCGGCGCTTATTTTCGCTCTTTTTACTAGCAGGCTCGCATCCAATATATGAATCTTCAACGATGAACCGTTACTATCCATAAGACAAAACAAATCTTTCGAACGAACGAGCCTTAATCGTATCTCTATGCCGTTAATTAAAAATTTGTCTTGATTGAAAACGTCACAATGAAGATGGCCTATAAGCCTATCTAGCGCTCACCCGCCGCGAATGTAATGAGCGCGCCTCACGAGAGCAGAATTTGGTGTTTTTGATTCCGGTTCGTCCATTCTTCCGGGTGTATCCGCGTCCCACAGACAGGAGATTAGATGGGAAATTTTTGCGGGTGAAGAATAATTTAATAACGCCTCCATGTACGCGCGGTACGCGTAAGCGTTGTTTGGAAGCGACACGAGCTTTTGGTTTAATACACGTCAATTTGATTGAAGATAGAATGAAGCAGATGAGTTACTAGGGCCTATGGTGGCAGCGGAGGCCGCTGTAGTTCCCCTTGTTCCTATAATATGCCCCATGGAATTACCCGACGTTTTCACGCGTACGCGAAGACTCAGCATGATGTGTGTGAGATCTAAATATTTTTCTCCGTGACCCGGAATGACGAATTCTACCGGAGAATCGAAAGTGAAGTGATGGGCTTGTAATGAATCCATTGCGAACTCTCAATACTAGTTTGCGTAGGCGGCAAAGAGAAAAATTGAGCTCACTTTTTAAACACTCGCTCGAATGCGTGTGAAGAAAGGACATGCTTATTTAACGTAAATTTTTTATCGTTG
>JBCEWD010000005.1:872768-893456 GCA_039654425.1 Cataglyphis rosenhaueri | reverse complement strand
TTCTCGACGGAGGCTGCGAACACGTCAACCCCCGGTTCTCTGTCTTTCGACGGTTTCGGAGCGGTTTCTGGAGGTGTTTTGTGCGTACTGCTCGAGCGGATTCGGTTACCGGTCTGGTCCAGATCCATGATCGGTCGGGTTTTTATACCTGTTCGGTTACGGCAGCACCCGCGTCGCTCTCGTCCCCCTCGGAGTGGGGGTAGCAGCGCGGGGTTTCTGCCGTCTACGGTGTTCGGTGTTTTCCGGCAGCGCTCGGCGCTGCTCGGAGGTCGGTTGTTTACGTCTCCGACCTATTGTTTATTATTAAAAATGGGCGCTAAGCGCCTCTGCCCTTGCCCGGCTGGTGTTCGCCGGGCGGCAGACTTTCGACGGGCGACGTGTCGGGAACGATGGGGTGACGCATCGATACAAATTTCTAAAAACAATGACAGCAAGTTCACACTGATCTATTGCGAGACTTCCAGGCTACCTATGACTCTGTTCTGGCTCTGGGGGATAATCACTCAATACAACAGTACAATTATTTTTATAAACAACTATTAGATACACTTAACAAATATTCTCCGTCCCAAATATTCTCTAATATTCATCCAAAACATCTTTAATTAAAAAATTCCGTACCTCTAATGAATTACGTTAATTCCCCTTGGTGGACTAAGAAATGCTCTAAATCGTTAGAAAAAAGGAAAAAAGTGTGCAAAGAATATAAATGTATCCCTACTATCAAAAATTACACTAAAAACATATATGAAGTTAATACCTGCAGGAAAATCCTCAAAAATGCTAAAAGATCAAGTTAGATAACTTTCTGTTCTGATATGAATTCACACACACCAACTCTAGAAATTTGGAGAATGCTCAAAAAATTCCGTGATAGATGTCTCGTTTCCTCTAATACACAGGCTAATGAGAACAGAAATCAGATTGGAGATAACACTAATATTACTAATATTACTGATTATTACAATTAATCGGATCTGTTCACCAACTTGTTCTCTTCAAAATATTATTGTCTTAGAAAGAGAGCAAGCTATAATGGCCCGCATGCCTGGATAGATTCCCCCTTTGTTTTTAATGAATTTAAAGCTGCTCTTAACTCGACTAAACTTTCTTCCAGCCCAGATCTTGATAGGATTGATTATAAAACATTGCAAATCCTTCCCTATGATTTAAAAATTCTTCTTCTCAGAATTATCAATAATTTTTTTATTCAAGGTCAATTTCCTGCTGAATGGTGTCATTCACTAGTCTTCCTCATTCCTAATCCTCACGGGGAAGGAATCCGACCCATTGCACTCACTTCCTGCATTCTTAAAACTGTTGAGAAATTCATTGTTAGCAGACTCTATTGGTATATAGAATCAAATATTTTGCTGGAATTTTAATTTGGATTTCGAAAATTTAGATCCTGTCAGGATAATTTATCTATTCTTGCCGCAAGTGTTTTTTCGGGTTTTTTGCAAGATAGAGTCACGACGGCAGTTTTCATTGATATTAAAGCAGCATTTGATAACGTTCTTCCGCACATTTTAATCGAGGATTTAAAAAATCTTAAGTTACCTCCCAAAACTATTAAATTTATTGAAAATCTTATCTCCGCGAGAACGGTACAATTCGTAATTCAAGGACAACTCTCTAGTCCTCTTTTATCTCGCAAAGGAACACCGCAAGACTCAGCGTGTTCAGCCCTACACTATTTAATTTATATCTTCGAAAGATCTCAATTGTATTAGATAGACATACAAAAATTTTGCAATTTGTTGATGATATTGTTATATTCTCAACGTTATCTAATGCTGAAAAATGCAAATCAGTAGAACTTTCTCTCTCAAGCATTGATTCTCTGCTACAATCGAAAGGCCTCGATACCTCTCCGCACAAAACACAATTGATAATTTTTTACGACGTAATATTCGCCCTACTACTGACTATATTACCCTCAATGACTCCATCAACCATCCTTAAATCAACCCGAATAGTTCGCTTCTTAGGTATTCTATTAGATTTCAGACTTAACGGAAATGCCCACATGGACTACATTATCAATAAATCTAGAAAGATTATGCGAATAATCTCAGCTCTAAGAGGAGTATGGTGGGGATCACATCCACAACTCTTGCTTACAGTATACCGCTCGCTATTAAGAAGCTCCATTGAATGTGTTTGCCATATATTTGCCCTTAAAGACTCCCCTCGTTTCCATAAACTAAAACTTATTAAAAAGAAAGCAATAAGACTTTGCGTTGGATATCGCATCTCCATACCAATTAACGTAATGTTTGCAGAAGCTAAAAAACCGCCTCTTGCGTATTGCTTTCGGTATTTAACTATAAGATTCTTTATTAAAACTCTGTCCGTCACTGACTATCCGGTCGTGAATTGTTTTGAAAATCTCTCGGACACTATTATTGATAACTACAAAAATTTTGAATACCTTTCAACTAATTTTCCCGCGATTAATCTTTTTCGTCAACTTAATTCCCATAAGCAGACTATATACAAGTCCTTTATCCTTCCTCAATTTCAACATTCGTATCAATCATCTTACCTTACTCCTGAAATAATATATCCGCAACAAGACTTTCTGGATAAACTGAAGCAGTTCCCAAAACAATATGCGCAAAATCTATTCACTCAAGCTTTTGGTGGCGTTCTCGAGGATATGACTGTTTTTTACACGGATGGGTCTAAAATTAAGAATGGCTCATATGTAGGATCTGCTTGCTACTCCCCTGCGTCGGAGATACAATTGATGCATAAAATCTTTCACTGCGCCTCCATTTTCTCTGCCGAAGCTTGGGTTATATACAATGCCATCCTATTAATTCTTGACATTAATACTTCCAAAGCTAGTATTATCTCTGACTCTATGAGCGTACTTAAAGCGCTACAAGAATCCTCTATTCGGCAAAACAATTATCTAATTCCACTTATTAAGACAAAACTAGAGGCGGCATGCAAACAAAAAATCCGTATACAATTTATCTGGGTTCCGTCACACAGAGGAATTTGTGGTAATGAAATAGCCGACAAGCTAGCTAGGCGAGCCATTAAAGAAGGTATGGCCTCTAATTTTAAAGTTCCATATCCAGATCTCTTTTTTGTACCTAAAGAAAAACTTGATTTTGATTTCGATAAATATTTAGAGCATTGGGCTAAATTTAAAGGCATTTCATTCTTTGAGAGGATCTATCAGAAAAATAAGAAACCATGGTACTATAATATGAGTCTTTCCAGAGAAACTATAGTCATAGTTTCGCATATTAGATCTAATCATTACAATCTTAACTATAGTCTTTTTCGAAAAAATTTAATCGATAATAAATCTTGTTCATGTGGACATCCTTCACAAAATATTAATCACGTTGTATTTTGCTGCCCTAATACGCATAATAAATCAATTAAGATCTGTTATAGTTTCAGCTGGCCATCAATTCATGGACATCTTTGACATACTAAAGAATCCTACTAACAAAATTTGCAGACTAATAATTGCCTTCTGCAAAACATGCAATATGAAGATTTGAAAATCCCGCTACTTCACGCTACGTGGTCTCTCCATATTAGAAATCCCTTCTCCTTCCTTGCAACTATAACCTACACTGGAGCTCACCTCGACATTTTTATTCGCATCTCCGTCGTGTGATCACTAATTGGACGGTTAAAGTATTTAACGCCACTTACGTATTACACATCATACGTATGTATCTGGCCGTATTGACTGTCGATCGAGAGCAGGTGCCACTTAAGGAAGAAGAAGAAAAAAAAGAAGACAGCCCATCACTGCCGTGAGCACTGCCGAGCCGGCTTATATATATCCGGCCAATTTTCCCACTTGGATTCGCGTCGCATAATGGGAATCATGCTACTCAATAAAGGCGGATCACCTAAACTTATGTTTGGGCCATAAAAGGGGCGCTATGCGCCAGCATAGCTGGAGCATAGCAGAAGTTCCTTTTTGCGGATGGTCGGTCCGCGAGACTTTAGTAACGGCCTTATCGTTACAAACTCATGCTTGTAACGATGCATCACTCCATCGTTCCCGACACGTCGCCCATCGGAAGTCTGATGCCCGGCGAACACTAGCCGGACAAAGGCAGAGGCGCTTAGCGCCCTATTTTTAATAACAACAAACACGGTCAGGAAATAAACAATCGATCGCCAAGGAGCACCGAGCGCTCCCCGAAAACGCCGAACGCCCTAAACGGCAAAAACCCCGCGCCGTTTCCCCCACCCCGAGGGAGACGAGAACGACGCCGGTGCCGCAACCGATAGAATATAAAAAGCCCGACAGATCACGAATCTGTACCAGACCGGCAACCAAATCCGCTCGAGCAGTACGCACGAGACAATTCCAGAATCCGCTCCAAAACCGTCGAAAGACAGTAAACCGGAGGTTGATGTGTTTGCAGCCTCCGTCGAGAATTCTCGACTATCTGCTCCAGAGACAACTCCAGTCACAAACCTCCGTAGAGACCAAGAGTGGACGAGTTTGCCACTCTCCTCGAGTATTCTCGAGCTTTACGGTCTGAGGACCGACTCACACCCGACCGTCCGAACTCTGCGCAAGGATGCATCCCACGAACCCTTTCTGAGAACATGCGCCGCGTCACCGATCCCAACGCCTACATCAACTGCAGGTCGCTACCCTACAGCTCACGCCGATCACCTGGCCACATATTGTACGCGCCTTTCGCGTATACCTGTAAATATCGCACCGCGAGATATCGAGGATAATCTCGTATAGGGCACCCGTGAAGATACGGGATCAACATCGCCGCCACCACTGCGTGCTTCGCGCCCATAAGCACGCATTGACAACACACGTCCGTCTTACCGCACGCGCCCCACGAGCCGGGATCTTTAACGAGACGCGCAAAAACACCGTCTAGCCCGGCGTCACAACAGTGCGATTACTATAAGCGAATATTATATAACATTGTAACAGCTGACCATTGCCATCGAGAAGCAAATAAACGATGTATCTTTCAACTCACGTCTCATAATAGTGTTTCAACCTCTTCACGAACCCTGATCCCGATTGCGCTGCCCGCGCACGCGAAACCGCTCGTGAAGCGGCCCGTTACAGGCTTTTTGGAATATTTCAAGGCTCGTGTGTGCATCTTTGTGCACTATGATTGTTTGTTATTCAGCAATTTAAACAGCTATCTCAAAATGGCTGGTCAAGTCAACTAGAGGCTGACTAAGTATATAGTTGGATATATTAACATTTGATATATGTCAAAACATCATACAGATTTAAAAATTATGGTAATAGATTACTTTTAAATAATTTATACAGAATATATGCTATATAAGTATATTTATTAATTTTCTAATATGTACCTTAGTTATTATCTAATAGTTTAATTAATTAATAATTATTAATTGATTGAATTATTTATTTGTTTTAAATTATTTGTTTTAAATCGCAAATTATGTACAAAAATTAATAATACAATAATGATATTATAATAATATCATAATTTATAATATATGATATGTCATACAATGTGTATGCACAATGCAGTTACAATATTTAATATAAATTTTTTCTCATAGCCATCTGCAAACATTCTCTTCATATACATTAAACATACATACATATATTTTATATTATTATACATATATTTCACATAATTGTAAGAAAAAAAAAATTAATCTAAAAATATTTCGTAAAGATAGAATAAGAAATTATTCATTTTAATTTATTTTTTCGAGACATACTAATTTTTCTTTTTCTTTTTTAATTCATTAACTCCAATTTATTAAATATTATGAATAAATCTAACGCGGCCGAATCCGTAGCTGTGAGGATAAAATATAATTGTTCAATATATTAAATTATGAAGAAGGATACTAACTAATTTATCAAAAATTAGTAAAACTAATGGCAAATAATAAATATTACAAAAAGAAACTCAGGGATGAAAAGTTGAAAGGATCCTGGATTATAAGGAATAGATTATAATAAAATGAGGGAATCGAAAAGATTATAACCGGAAAATTGTCTCAACAGAACTATAAATTTATGAATGAGAATTTGCATAAGTGCGATCAACCATATAGATTTCGACAATTTCTTTGTAGTAGTTCTAATCAATAATATATTTAGTTTCATTAATAACTGTGTCCCTTTATATTTTATTAACGGTAAGCCGACCCTTCAGATAACGATTCCAAGATCTTCGCTGCACCCTCTTACAGCTTTTTGTGGAGTGCCGACTCTGCCGATTTGCTGCCTTGCTCATATCCAATAGTGGAAAATCTCATCGTCATATTTCCGGCTTGATATTTCATTGTCATATTCTATCAACTGCCTGTCAATCAGTTTTCCAATTGTCTTGAATGTGTCAGCTATAAACTTAAATTATCTCAACTAAGATCGTTTTCTATCATTTCTCTCATTCTATTTATTTACAATAATCTTATTAATTTTCCCCTTTAGAGAACGAGAATTCCTATTGAGTCGATTAACGTCGAAAGAAATATTGTATTCTTCAAATTTCAACGTCATAAGTAAACTAAAACTCCCTAGAATTGTCGAGCGTAAAAATAATTAGAGTCGTCTCAGTTCTTTCATTTAGAAATTACTTTATTGTGACACGAAACTCATAGTCCTGCTTGATACAATGCTTTGATATTCTAGCTCTTAGTTCGTCAAAATTTATAGTACTTATAATGGATGCAGAATGGAAGAAGTGGTGGTTTTAGATATTGGCGACGTCAATCTATCATAAAATATTTACTTTATCCGTAAACTACGTTGCGATATTTTAAAATCAATAATGTAGCATTTTTTTATTTTTATGAGATTATTTCCACGATGATTGGTCCAATTTTCCTTGCAATTGCTGGGTCCACCCAAATAGCGATGTCTTAAGGAGATCCTTAAGCGATGGATGAACTCTGACGAGTTAGCGCCCTCATCTAAACGTAACTAAAAATATCGACAATACCGAAATTTTTAGTTGCGCCATTATCGACATTATTTAATACATGCATAAAACCATTTTTTGCATTGTGTTCAATATGTTGAAATCAGACAACATCGTTTTTATTACTCTTCCATCATCTCGCACGTATATCCAAGCATATCTATACGTGCCGATGATAGTAAAATATAGATGTATCTGTTTTTATTGCATAGTTCGACATATATAATTTTAACATTACTCACATTATAACATATATATTTTTCTATATTGTACTTCTGTATTGTATTTCAAGAAAATAACTTGATTTAACTCATTTATGTATGTGCATATATGTATATATTTTTTTATACATATATATGCATGTTATATAAGAAAAAAAAAATATATATATATATATATATATATGTATGTATGATAAAATATTTTTCAAAAAAACCCTAGAAAAAAATTGCTTGTGGGAAGTAGTATATGGGCACTATAGCCCCTTAAAACAAGCCTCCACTTCTCGACCACTGGCGCCGAATCCCTGCTGTGTCCGAGCACTATGGCTCGTCACAACAAACTCCCATTCTTCGACCACTGTCATCGATCCCGCTATGCCAGGGCACTATGGGACTGTCAAAACCCTCTTTCCCCACTCTTCCCCTTATCACCTTTGATGTGTGTTACTACCTCCACTATCCCTGATGATGACTGTCAGTGGAAAAAAAGAGAGTAGGGTCGTCTACTATTTTTTACTTTTTTATTTTTTTTTTATTTTTTCCGAATGAAAAAGCATGGACTCGAACCTGGGTCCTCTGCATTTCCGAACAGAGTCATTGTATGCGGGGCTAACTTCGAAATCTTAGTAAAATAATAGTTAGATGAAGCATTTATGAAGAACGATCAACCAGTATCGGTACAAGTCTCCCATTGTTCCTCCTTTTTGTTGAAAAAAGAAAAATAGAATATAACGCTGAAATAAACTAACTGATATGTGGGAAGGCAGAGAAAGTTGAACATGTTCGGATAGAGATGTACGAGCGGTCGAAGTTTGATATACGGGTAGTCGATGATGTCATCGCTAGAGTCAATAGAAGCGAGAAGATTTAAGATTATATATAGATTATATATTATGAACGAGAAAAGCGGAGATCGCTAGGTGGTAATCGCCTTATAAAATAACATAAAATTTATGGCAGATAAACGCCTCTGCTTAATATTTATTTTGAGCAGGAAAAAGAAGCAGAAGACCGGAGGAATCCAGAAGAAAAGGATGGCCACTCCATCCGCACCAAGCGAGAGGTCTCTACGACGGAATGAGAAGGAGGCTCATTCCCGAGAGCTATCCTAGAAGGTAGAGACTAGAGTCATCCAGACGCTGCCGAGAAGCCCCCTGCTGAAGAACAATTTCGAAAAAGACGGAGCGATCTAATTATCCGTATGGCGATTAAGGACCGCAAGAACTGCGAGGCCCAAAGGACGGTCCTGTGAAATGCGGAAGTGCCACAAGTGGCCTATTATCGCCTTGATTTATCGCGTCGGCGTGTCTCCCGCAGGATGATCGCTCGATATTGTTCGGCGTGATACCGGCGAGGACGCAGGCTTCCTAAAGATGAACGAACAATATTTGAGACGGACGAAAGAATCCGACCGATGGGACGAGCGTCGTCAATCCGTAGATTGCCGTTAGTTGTAGGTAATTAATTCGAATAAGTAATACCCGAAATAGTTGTCGTGCCACGCTTAGTGATATAATTTTTTGTGAATTTCATAAGATTTACGTATTGATGGCCGACGGGTTGCTCATTCGGATTGTATCGTTAGCGATATATAATATCTCTCACATACTTTGCCGCCGCCGACTGTCAATTAGAGTACCGTATTATAATATTTACTATTTCTTGTGATCGTGCGTAAATTATGAGAAGGCTTCACTTGCGCACAGTACAATTGCACACTGTGTCATTAGACACATAAAGTTGCACACCGTTCGATTGGACACATTTCACTTGCGCATAGTTCGTTTGGACACAAACTTCATTTGGTAAATAAACGTTTGTTACAATTCGTTTACACACAGTTCTTTTGCGCACATTTCTTTTGCGCACAATTCATTTGCCCACCGTTCGTTTGGACACCGTTCATTGTGTGGCACGCACGCGCGCGCGCACACACACACACACACGGGCTGGAGGTGCAAAGGGGGCCTTCGGCCCCTCCTTCCGCACTCGCTCCGGTAGACAAAGTGGACGCTTAACAATTTACAAAGTACATGCTACATTGTGTTTGTCAAATGAACAGTGCACTTCATCAGTTGCACTGTGTCTAATATCACAGTGTGCAATTGCAACGTATCCAATTGTACTGTGTGCAAGTGAGCCTCTCCCGTAAATTATAGTTGTCGGGATTTTGTTAGTCGATCGATCACGCGGATTGATATTACGATAGTTTGCGTCACTCATATATCACATTCACGTATAATACGTTCAATTTCAGTTCAAATTCAAATCCGTTATTTGTGAGAATCTAGATATTGCGTTCGCATCTTGTTCATTCGAATTCGATGTTCAGATTTGTAGTTTGTAAAGAATTATATATTACGTTTGCGAGGAAAACCAGATATAGAGCAATTCTGTATAATCGTCGAAAGAATCGTAGCAAATTTTGTCTATTATATATGGCGCATAGAGCGACAGGAGAATATCTTCCAAATTATAGTAATCTCGTTGTAAGATCTTTTCGCGAGAATATTTGTATTGCTTACGCTGAGATGGATTATAATTTTGAGGATAATTATAACGATCGTGCGCAAAGTAATTATCGTGGGTTTGAGGAGTTTTATTAGTTGTCACTTGATTACGTCGTGTCCGGCGAAAAATCCTCACGATAGGTGGTCCAGCATATTCCAGCATATTCAACCGTCTGCTAAAATTGAAGGCTGATGAAACTGAAGGACGATTACCTATCTGTACATTTTATACTATTTATTATTTTTATCTAATATATGATTGTTACATGTTAGTTTATTGAGCAAATTTTTACTTCTGGCTTTTATACTCTCGATTCTCGCATTTTCCTGTTTCCCACGAACCACCCCCTCCGCCACATTGTTTAGTGGTGAGTAGCCGCGCTTCGTTCCGTCGTATTAAATAATTAATCCCGTAATCTTTTTGTGTTCGTATTAATTTTGTTTATGCGGTGCGGCCGTACCTGCCGTCTAACAATCGATTTAGTGTTAAATATAAGGAAACATATCGGGATCGCGAGATCCTGGGATCGATACTTGAATCGCGCCGAAGATGTGTTGTGGACTCCGAAGAACTACCCGCAGAATATTGAGATAATTTCTATCTTTTTAATTAATTTAAAAAATGGTTACAAATTGGCGTCGGTTACAATGACGTCACTGAGACAGAAGGACGAAAAGGATAAGAAAAAAAAAAATATTTTTGCGTAACAGATTTAAAATAAAATAAAACAGCTTTTTATTTGTATTGTTTTTTTATTTAAAAATTATATATAAATATATTTATTTAATTTCTTTAATTAATTTTGTTTAATTTACTTTACTTTTTTTTAATAAAAATGTTAGAAAAATTAAGTAAATCTTACTTAAAAGAAAAGTAAAGAGAAAAGAAGATAAGAAGATGAAAATATTTTTACGCAGAGGATTTAAAATATAAAGATGTTTTATTATACAGGATGTCCTGCAAAGTTTGTGTCAACGCTCGTGAGCGGGTAGAGTAAACTGAACAGAAAAGTCCTTTACCATTTTACAATTTTCGCAATAATTATTTAAATAATTATTTTATTGAAATATTAATTAAAAAGTATTGGCTAATGAGCACGCGTTTAGCGCGGCTATCGCGTAGTTAGACGAGAGGGATATGCGTGAGACCAAACTTTTCGTTACCGTGCGACAAACGAAGCTCGCCGCTGGCACGCCCAAAACATTCGTTCCATGGTCTACTCGCGTGATAGCCGCGTGAAACGCGTGCTCATTCACCAATACTTTTTAATTATTATCTCAATAATTATTGTGAAAAATGCAAAATGGTAAAAAACATTTCTGTTCAATTTACTGTCCTCTATCTGTTTGCGAGCGTTGGCACAATCTTTGTAGAACACCCTGTATATGATCTAAATTACAAATATAAAAATTATGTATATTATATAATAAAAATATAAATTAATTAATAGAAGATATAATGAAAAAAAAATTATTATTATTATGAATATATATATTGTTTTTCTTCTTTTTTTAATCCGAGTTATTATCTGAAAAACTTTACATATATATATATATATATATATATATATTTAGCAGAATATAAATTATATGTATCAAAATATAAAATTTTTTGTTTTGCGAAAAAAATTATTTACCTGATAACGTGATGACTTTGATGGCATCGTCGTCGAAGGGCGGAGGAGGTTTTCAAATATTCGAGCATCTTCGAGAAGGCCCCGCTGTTGACTCTTCTGCAGAGCGTTTTTTCCGCATCGGCTCTACTGCTCCGATATTCGGCATTACTCCATCTCCAACTATTTTTGTTAAAAAATAAAAATTTTGTAAAAAAATGAAAGAATAATTAAATTCAAAATTTAAAATTTATCATTTCAGTATTACTATTATAAATAAAATATATTTATACTTACTTGATGCTCGTTGACGATGTAAATGATTAAAGAGTTGAGCTACATGTCCATCGGTATTGTCGTCCAATTTTGTCTCTAAAATCATGCGAGCGGATATAATTTCGCAGACAATATCCAGCAAACAGGCATCTTTGAAATGTTCGAGACGGTACAACATCTCTAATGCGTTGTTATTGCACGTTAGCGAATCTTTTAAATACTCTATAATTTTTTCCTACTCTTCCTCATTTATTAATAATAAATATTTTTCAATATCAAACTAAGATGAATCGCACCGAACTGCACAACATAATATTTTTTTTCACTATTTCGGAGACAGACATTTTTCTTCAATATTTCGGCAACTCGTTAATGTCACAAAAACTTCGGTTCACGAAAAACTAATGTTTAATTTTCTCGATGGAAAGAGAATATTTATATCTAGTTCCCTATTATTTTTTCAAAAAATGTCAAATAAGAAAGAAAATTCTTTATTTTTAATTCTTTTTTTCTTTTTTAGTTATTTTTATTTTATGGGTGTTTATTTTTTTCAATTTCTCTAAAGTTTAGATAAGCCTATGTATGAAATACAGAATTTCTCGTTTTTTATTTCTTTGTTCTTTTTCGATTCGTTGTATAACGACACAACACTATATATATTTTACAAAATTGTTATATTTTATGACAGTAACAGTTTTCGTTTTATTATCCGGTCTAATTATTTGTATTTACCACACCGAAAAGAAATACCGGTGTCATCTTTGACAATAGAAGTACAATGAAAAAAAAAAACTAGAATTAACAAGTTTGCGCTTTTGGGATACTATAGTATAAAGAAGGAAAAGAGGAGAAGTTGAAAAAATTAAACAATTTAAGTGAAAAGGTCAGCATTTATTCATATTCTTTTTTATAAAATAATATTCTTATTACTGAAATAAAAATACTACATAGAAGTATATGTATCATGTATTTTTTTATAGCATATTACAATTCGAATTACATTATTAAATTTGCCATCATATTACATACATTGTTTCATTTCTTTTTTTTTCGTAAAGAAAAATTTTACGAAATAAACGATCGTTATGTTCGCAATCTTCGATAAGAAACCGATTAAGATCGTAACTGTTGCATATATAATATAAAAATATACAACTATATTGTCTGCATGTTTGAAAAAAAAATTCCTTATAATTGTTGAGCAATCCACCGAAATAATAGAGTTCCGTCGAAGTCGGAGGAAAATCCAAAATGCAAAGGTCATTCTGTAGCTGTCAAAATAGGTGACTGTGCTATGCTCATCGAGAAAGAAGACGATCCAGTGTTCTTTAGGTCCATTGTGGTTTATATTAGCGACGATGGCTGTCGATCGTGTCCACACCTTCGGGAATTTCCCACTCTGTCGGCAGGATAAACTCTCGCATGTCTGACATTGATGTGTCGCATGCTTGTAAAACTTTGCGAATTCATTTTTTTATTCGGAGGCAAACGTACGAGAGATATTATATATTTAATAACACCAGTATTTACCTCTTTCAACTTCACGTTTTGATCTTGTATCGACAAATCTTCAATTTCTATTTGCGTGAAGAGAGTAGATGTTTCGATCTTGTTTTCATCCAGCAATGTCGATAATTCGAAATTTGCAAATTCTTCCTTTTCTTCCTCTTTTTCTTTTTTAGTCAGTTGCTCGAGATTTTTTTTTTCTTTATTTTATTATTTGAGCGTTTTATATCGTAGGAAATGTCATACGCGTTACTGGTTTACTCGTTTTCGCCGACGTCATCGGATATTTCCTAATTATTTGGAGAGCCACAAATAGTTGGAGTACTACTGTTCGGAATACCGGCAGCGATATTATTTTGCTCGAATATCCTCCTTGCTCGAATATTTTAATTTGTACGCGTTGTACAACGTGCAATGAAAGATTCTAAATTTTCGAAACCCGTGATAACCACAATATCGTTCGCGCTCTTCTTTTGTCATCAGATTTTTAAATGCTGGTAAAATATCTTCCAAAATCTCTGGAGAGTAAATTCTGCAAGTAGCTTGCTTTTTCGCTTTTTCTAACATAAATGTATCGCGCCCGTCTTGTTATTTCACGTAAATGTGTTGTAAAATATTTCGGATTAGCTTCTCTGTCGAACCATTCAATGCCGTGATAATTTCACGTGAATCAATTAGTTTCTCGTCTTACTTTTTTTGGTAATATCGTACCAAACGAATGCAGAAGTATCATAATCCAATGTCCGACGAATGGTGCGTCAACGGCGATTTCTTTAGGGATGAATTTTGTGCGGGCATCGCGGAAACCTTATATGTCGGCGATTACATCCATAATGCGAAAACCGGTGCGCTCTGGATAGCTGGCCGGAGCGTTCTTGATAGCATAAACTCTTCGCAAAGCGATGATACTCGCATCTCAAATGAAATTGAATTTTTTTTGCTACATTGTACAGCGCTACATTATATGTTGCGCTGATGTCGTTTTGATCGGACGTGGGAGAAATTTGTGGGAAATTTTCCGAGTATTACGATAGAAATCTAGCCAGCAAAATCGACGATGACTTGACGAGACGAATCGATTTCTATGACTATCGAATTTAGTGTAAATAATGCAGTTAACAGTCTTGATTCTTGAATCGCACTTCTAATCGCAAATTGCCGTGTCTCACAAGATTCCAATGCCCTGCTTAATTAGCAATAATTAGCTAATAGATCAGGTGTGAGATCAAAAGCGAATAACGTGTAACCCTTGGAATAATCATCTCTGTTTATAGAATTTCCCTCGTTCAAACAATAGATTCCCATTCCTACAAAGAGCGCTTGTTCGATATAAAACTTCGATATAAAGCGGTTCATCCGACGAGAAAACAAACTTTACTAGCGATTTGCATGCCATCGACGTATAGTGAGAAGAAATTTATTTCGTAATTAAACGGATTTAATTTTCTATTGCCGTTATTATTGGCAAAGCCGATTATTATTTTTTTCGGAAGTTGTCCTAGTATTACATTATCTAACGATTCACCCACAACATTGCTATCTTGAACGTTTTAACCTCGATCCTCGTGAGCGAATATCTATAACTTTAACTTTGGCTATAACTTTACTCAACATTCTTGGATGTGCGAGCAATAATCCGGCGCTTAATTTCATTCTTCTTACAAGAAGACTCGCAGTATAAAAATCTTCGACGATGAACTGTCCATAAGACAGAACGAATCTTTTGAACGGATTTTTTCGGATTCTCAAATGTATGCCGTTAATTAAAAATTTGTTTTGATTAAAAATGTCACAATGGAGATGCCCTATAAGATCTAGCGCCGCGAATGTAATGAACATGTTTCATAAGAGCGGAATTTGGTGTTTTTTATTTCACCGGTTCGTCCATTCTTTTGGATGTATTCGCGCCCTGCAGATAAGAGGTTAGATGGGAAGTTTTTACGGATGAAGAATAACTTAACAATGCCTCGATGTACACGCGGTATACGTAAGCATTGTTTGGAGGCGACATGAGTTTTCGGTTGAAGTACACGTAGATCTGATTGAAGATAGAATGAAGCAGAATGAAGCTTTACAGAACCTATGACAGTAGTGGCTGCGACGATACCATTCGTTCCTGTAATATGACCCACGGAATCGCCTGACGTTTCCTGACGCGTACGTGAAGACTCAACATGGTGTGCGTGAGATCTAAATATTCTTCTCCGTGACCTGGAATGACGAATTCTAACGGAGAATTGTCCGAGAGCGAAGTGACGGGTTTGTAATGAATCCATTGCAAACTCTCGATACTAGTTTGCGTAGGTGGCAAAGAGAAAAGCTCGAGTTCACTTTTTTACTCGCTCGAATGCGTGTGAAGAAAGGACATGCTTATTTAACTTTTTTATCGTTGCTGTATTTTATTCTAACCATATATGATTAAAATATGAGCTGTTTAAGAAAATATGGGTTATAGTATGTTTCTTATAGATTTTACGATGTTTTGCGGACGTCTTAAGCCTTTTCATCATTGAAATTTTTCCGCCTTTTATTTCTCGCCACTTTTGTTCCTTTTTTCCCGCGCGCCTTGATCTTCAATGAATTTTTCTTACTAGTTAGAAGTCTTCTACGTCTTCTATGTTGTTTACGTAACATCGCGGTTTTAGCGAAGCGAATGTTGAGCCCGCCAAAAGGAAACTGAGCTACATGCATTTTTGCTTTATATCTTGAATCTTTCATCAAACTAGTTATTTCTTCTTTAGCTTTTCTCTTAAGATTATCGGGCGATTCTTCAAATTGATGTTTGTTTGCTATCTTAAAAAGCATATTGTTTTCAACATTTTCGATTTATATTAGCACCGGCGCGTAAAGCTTCTTTCTCGACAGCGCACATATTGCAGGTTAAATAAGGCAGTATACGTCTGAATAATCCGCTGAGAAAACTACCAATACCGTGACCCCGCTGATAATGTGATCCGACGAAAACTCACGGAATTCTTCCGCTGCGACTATCGCCGTTTTGTAATTCGTCATAATACGTCAAATAATAATCCATTAACGTTTAATTTTTTGCGCTAATTTTTTAATATTATCTAATCGATACATATAAAATGTAATTTCGCTGTCAACGTTTCAAATTCGAATGGTATATTTTGTCCTAGTTGATCTCTTATATCTATTTCGATTATGCGAAAACAATGGGGGAATGTATTAAGAGTGAGAAAAATGCTTTATCTAAGTAGATGCAAACGCGTAATCATTTCCAATATCGATCGTTCGCAGAAGAGGAGATTGTATATCGTCAATAATATAAGGTTCGCAAATGTCAATAGATAAAAAGCTTGTCGGGAATACTGCGCAACAAGCTAGCTGATTCGTTTATTATTATCGCTTGATCGCATGGAAATATGTAAAAAAGCGACGAAAATATTTCAATATCATCATAGGCCCACAAAGGTAAAACATTAACTGTAGTGGTATTATTTTCAATTTTACTATGTTTCTCATTTTCATGATGTATATTAAAGTCAGTTTCACTAGAGAACCATAACGTAAACGACCCACATCATCATTACACATATCAAAATTGAGTATTCGGTAAAGTTTGTTGGAAAAATTTATATAATGAATCATATTACATTTCACACTGTCGTAGGAAATTTTCATAGTAATTTTATGGCCGAGAGTAATGCCGAATTGCCACACGATATGTGAATCTACGAAATTAGCTAAGAAATTTATAACTTCTATAAGATCGAGCATACAAGAACAAATACCCGATAGTATCTGAAATTTTGCAGCGTTAATTCTCTTTTTTGGAATTTTAACGCGAATTCTTCAATATCGACGAATCTTATTAATTATTCACCGGGTCGTATATGAAGGAAACTAGTCGGAAACTAAATCTCAGTGAGCGCCACTTTTCATCGTCCATGAAAATCTATACGTTGAGGTAATTCGATGATAAAATACGAAATTTTATTCCCTGAAAAAACGCATGCTGCTATCATTTGGGAGAATTATATAAACTCCTTCCTTCCTCATTTTTTAATCAAAGATTTTAAACTCGAAGCGGGTATCCAAGAGTCTAATCTTTTGAAGGATAACCTTGCCAACTAATTAGTAACTGTTTATTGTTTCCGCGTGCTTTACTTCTTATCATGCGATCAATGATAAATTCTTCCCCTTGCAAGTTTTTAATAACTGTATTAATTTTTGTTCGTATAAAAACCCATTTATAACTTTGCCTGCTAAATCACTTATTTCGTATACGCGCAGTTTTCTCCATTCGAACATGGTGAATTCGAAATATTTCTGTACTCCATTTTGTCACTTAACTTTTCTCAAAGTCTACTTTTGTTCTACTGATCCATACAAAATCGCCCGCGTTATATTTAGCCTTTTGTCTACGATTCTGCGATTCTTGTCTCGGCATCATTTCATCGGCGATTCATATTTTCACGCGCGATGCGTACATTTTTCCGCGCAACGACAGGAGATTGCATTTTGATGGTGGAATGATGTGATTGTAAGAACGATATCCTGCAAAACATTGATGTAACGTCATATTTTTATAATAACGCCATATCCGTTCTTTGACCGTTCTATTAAAATATTCCACTATAGACGTTTTAATATCGGGATTATGTGTTATGCAAAAACGAATATTTTTTTCTTTTAAGAAATTTTGTACATGGCGATCAATAAATTCTTTATTTTTGTCGATCTGCAGGTATATAGATAAACGATCTTTATTCCTCGAGAATATATGTTGAAAGCCTGTTTTATCACGTAAAAGTTCTATTCAAACGAATTTATTAAGCGCGTCAATAACCGTAATAGATATAAATATCCGTCATCATAGTTCTTGAGGTTACGAAGATCGAATAAGCCTCCCACAAGTCGTCGATGTTTGTCATGTTATAATGTAAACGCGGAAATTTTCGGTGTATCGGACGAAGCAGCGTGTACGTGCCTTGCGATTTAAGTCAGTCGATGACTTCATTGCGTGTGAAATTCGATTTAGCAGTTCGTGACAAATTGGCTGTCGCTGAATATCCAACATAATGCGCGGGATTGTAATAAAATTTTTCGAATTCCATCATTCAAAGTTGCTCCTATCGAGTAAATCCTTTCTTTTCTTTGCCAGCTCTACGTTAATATTTTGTCATTCTCGTTAGCCGGTATAAGCGTCGTATCAACCTCGTTCGATATAAATCTTCGATTTCGCTCGTTTCGTGCATTTTCCACCTCTATGGCTTTGAACTCGCGAATGAAGTTTTCGGAGTGAAACTTCCACGCGGTAACACGATTTTAATATGATGAAATCGTGCGTATGTAATAAATCACGATTTCCATGAGGTTGAAAAGTGTGCCTATGTCATGTAATAAACAAACAAACTGAATTCTTCCAATTGCTTTTATTGTTTTTTTCTCGCATATTGCATATTTATAAGATCCGTGATATTCGAATTCATTATGATGATGCCGTCTATAGTTACAAGTCTTCGTTTATTCCAGCTACTCTTTGATGGCGGAATATCGATCATATATTTTAATAGGGCGCGCGCTTTGTCGCGATAAATTTTCAATACGTTGTTGAGTATTTCTTTAATCATTTCAGCCGATTGAGCGCGTTTCTTTCCGCTACTATCTACTACTATCCCTACCGTCGCCTTGCTGCTAATTAAAGTTGATGTTTCTATAAATTCGTTATCGACGTCATCTAAATTTGATTCTGCTCATCGTTATCCTCTGTATCGCGTAAACGTTTTTTCACCTCCTAAACAAAATGAAGATAATGCTGAAGTATTTTCTTATACAATTTCCATCTTTTGTCCTCGTCGACAGGAATCGCGAGATTAAGAATACGCCACTCCTCATCGAGTCGCAATAAAGGTGTTCCCGGTATCCGTACTGAATCCTATTATTAATCCTTTCCACATTTGATATTTCTGTATTTCCATTTTTCTTTGTCGAATTATCAGCTGGCGCAGCGATTGATACTTGCGGTTACTGCAGCATTCTCTACATTCTTTCGAGATTTTCCATAGAAAATCAAAACCATTAATTTTTTTAGTTCTTTCCATTATTCAAAGTTCTTAATACTTTTCTTCTTTATTATTTTTTCTTTTCCCGGAAAAAACAGGTATATACAGAATTGTATTTTTTTCTTTTTTTACTCTCTTACTTTCCCTTTCTTACTTTTGCTGCGACTAGGTTGGCAAAAACGAGGGAGTATGCGTTTCACCGAGCTCGGATCTTTTATTAGAGAATAACTACAGCGTAGTTTGATACCATCTTTAAACATAAGTTTGTTAATAATCAAGGAAGATAAAGAGCGTACTATTATCGTTATTTATTTTATTAATAAAAAGTGAAAAAAACAATATGGTTTCGTCTACACGTCCTCTCATTATCTGCTGACTATATCTAAGAAGCAAAATGATTTACCAATGAGGTTTGTTCTAAGCATCCGTCTAGAGAATAAGTTGATAACATTTGTATTTACATGCGAAGTGATAATGACGGGATGATGTTAGGTTAGACGTCGTACGTGTTGTTGTTATGTCAACAGTGTATAGTGTGAGACAGATATATAGATATATAGAAGGAATAATTATTATATTACATATGGATATATCGGAAGAAAATATGAATTCACAATTAAGTTTTTTCTTCCTTCTTTTTTTTCTATTTATGATTATTTATTGTTTTTTGTGTTTCTATTTATGATTATTTATTTATTTGCTTTTTTTATTTTGTATAAGAAGATATGACATACATGGAAAATATGAACATTTCTAAAAAAAGTAAGTTTTTCAATAATTAATTTAATTATAAAAATTATTTAATTAATAAGTTTCTATGTAGATATAATTAATGTCTACGAAGACAGAAATATACTTACATAGCTATATAGAAGTTTATAGCTATGTAGAAAGTTAGGTATATGAATTTAGATATTATTATATATAATTTTATATATTATACATATATATTTGGATTATATATTATATGTGTAGATAATCTTATAGCCATAATTGTCATATGTAAGTTTATATAATATATTGTCTGCGTAACCATAATTATAGCTACATAGAAGTTTATGTATATAGATTTTTTTTATTATTATCTCTCTCTTTCTGTTTCTATATATATATATATATATATATATATATATATATATATTGTTATTATATTATATTTATTAAAGAATACAGCAGAAATACTTAGAAAAATATATGATACATATCTTATACGTTGAAGCATATGGTAAGTGTGATTTTTTTATCCTTTATTGTTCTAATATATATATTGTGTAATATAAGTTATAATTAAAACTTTTTTTTGCATGTATAGAAGAATGAAAAAACATGAAGGCAAAAAGAGAATGGCATCATTGTTACACATATTGGCAAGATTGCGCCACACTTAAAATGTGTATACTGGCCGCAATGTTGCGCCTTATTATCATTGGACAAAGAACGATGGAAATCCTCAAATTTATTAAAGAATATATCAAGAGTACAAAAAATATAGTATTTCAAGAAAAAAGAAGAACATCAAAAAATATAATTTACTTTTAAAATTTTGTTTTTTTTTAATACGAATGTTTTATAATATTATTATTATTATATATATA
>JBCEWD010000005.1:849462-865439 GCA_039654425.1 Cataglyphis rosenhaueri | reverse complement strand
TATATATATAAAATTTTCAGATGTAATTCTAAATAGTATTAAACAGTTTGATATATATATGCGATACTATTATGACAAAGAGCTAATATAACCTAAGGTAACCTAATCTAATTTCTTATTTATTATTATTATTTTTTGTTTTAATTTTTTACGTTTTTTAATTATGTATTAAATGTGCGAATAATGTATTTTTTTAATAATTTGGTTATAAAAAAATTGAATTGTAAGCTTTTTCACACATGTTTCGCATATATATTTCTTTATTATGATGCTGCATTTTTAGTATATTTAAAGTACAAAACAAATATAATCTCATTATGGGTTGTGATACAATCATTTTAAACAAAACGGGAAAAGAATATAGTTTGTTTCCTCTTCACAGTATTTGTTCAGTAATTTGTTAAAAATAACAATAAACAATACTGGCTTCTGAATATAGATGTATATTATTCCTATAAGCTATTTCATTTTATATTAGTCTTATCAAATATATGTATATATGTATATATCCGAGATATATTTACATTTTTGGTTTCATATTTTAATTGATTGAAGATAAGCCCAAGAATATTTTTAATTTTTTTAAAATATGAGAGTTATGCTTGAATGAAATTAAATATTGCGACTACAAATATGATTTCATCGTATTGAATGCTCTGCCACCAAGGTGAGATGGTTTCCAAAAAGATATTTGTGCTTGTTTCACGATGTATTTAACAACATAAACTGTTATCTATATATATTTCTTTACAATGTATCTAGTTTAAATCTGCGAAATGGTGGATCTTCGAGATGATAAATATTACAAAATATCATAAGTCTCTATAGTGCGACAAATTACCTTATCTACTAAAATTGAATTTACAAAATTTTTACAAAATCAGTGGCAATTTTTTGATACTTCCAGGATTAAAAATGCAAAACTCAAAGAAGAAAAAATATTATTTATGAATTTAAATTGCATTTAATTTTGATATGTATAAATTTTAAAAATATATATATTTCTATTATCCAATATGTTAATAATGTTCTCTTTTAATAATATTAATACTTTTAATAATATTAATAATTTTAAGTAGTATTTTTTGTTTATTAGATATTAAACATTTTATTTCTTTTTATTATATTTCCCAATGTTTTTATATTTAAAATTGTTCTTACAACAGTTTTCAAATTACCTTGATGGAAAGATTCTATGGAAATCATAATAGATAAAACTGCATAAAAGATCACATCTTTTTTTTGTTTTTTTTCTTATCGAGGGGGAAATGCTTTTACGCGTATTCTGCAGAGCTGTCGTTGCATAACATGGGACTCGCTCTGGAAAGATGTCCCAGAGAATATTTATTAAAATCCTCTCGGTGTTCATTTCACTCGATGTTTGCCTTGACGACGCCTTATGAAGGATGACTTAATTATCACTGTCCTCTCTCCAATGTTATTTCAAATCCCGATGGATGTATAGAACGAGAGAGGGATGGGGATTTTCCAGCGATATACAAATCGCCGGGGCCGTTCATCTTTTCTTCTCTGATACCTGCGCTGAAAAGGATTATGGGCATGAGTCATTTGGCCGCGTCTTATCCTTTTAGCTGACTTCTTCTGCGACATTATCTGTTCACAAAAAGAGATAAATGCGTTCTTGATTTCCACATTACTAATTGGGAAGTGGGAGGTCCTCTCCGATTCTATCTATAAGGACTTGACAGCAGCCCTGTCCCACGCCGGACAATATTCTAGCGTGTGCTACGCTGTGTCCTCTTCCTCCTCGCAATGGTAATGCGCTTCTTTCCTATTCGACATCGAAACAACCGTGAGTCTATGTCATTCTAAACGTTACTTTTTCCTAGACCCTGTCCACCCACTCCTGTAGACAGGATCGGACGGCCACGACAGTCCTTTGTCTCGCTAATTGCTAGTCGTCTAGACTAGCTTTTCAGTTAGTCTTGTAGCAAAGACCACTGGTATCTGGTGCCTCAGGATATTTCTGATTCTGGGGATTAAATTACTCCCCTGTTCTGGAGCTCCTGTGTGCTTGTATACGTTGGCGTACACTTGGAGCTCCAGCGGGAGCAGATTCATCAAGATCCCAGCCACCACCGAGAGTGCGGATAACACATCGCCATTTGGCTGGCACATCTGCTTGATGCGTCAGTCAGCGGCCATGACGCCTACGAAGATTGGAGCCCCATAAAAAGCTAGAGTCTTAGTCTGCACGGTTACGGCGAAAAGCATTCTCATTCTCCCGACCGGCCTGCCCACGTTGCAAATGATTTAAGAATGTTACGCAAAAATTAAGTGGCAGACGGTATTGGTTTAGGAGATATAACAAATTAAAATTTGACAACAAAAAACGTATGCATCGTAATAACCTAGCAAACACGAATATACAACTGTTATATTGTCATAATAAAACGAAATGTAACACGCATTATAACACGAATGTATCAGGTTATATACACGTTAGTAGTAATTTCTTACTCATATAAATTACAGTTATATAACATTAATATAAGAGGTAAGTAACATGTTACATTAATGTTATATAATTGTAATTTATATAATTTTTCAAAAAATTATGGAATACTTATATAACATGTATAAAAAATTAATAAAAAGTTATACATATAATAGTATAAATATGTAAGGTTTAGAACTGAGTTACAAAACTTATATATCTTTGTTATTAAATATAGAATCTTTGTTATTAAATATAAATTTAATTATAAAATTATATATCTTTGTTACTATAAATATACTTGGAAAAAAAAGCCGATATATAAATATACATAAGGCAATATAAATATATATGAAATATATGTCCATATACAAATGTATACAGGGTATCCTGAAAAAAATTGTGTCAACGCTCGTGAGCGCGTAGACGACAGTAAACTGAACAGAAAAGTCCTTTACCATTTTGTAATTCTCGCAATAATTATTGAAATATTAATTAAAACGTATTGGCGAATAAACATGCGTTTCGCGCGGCTAGACCATGGGACGTAGGCTCTAAGCGTGCCAGCAGCGAGTTTCGTAGTGTCGCACGGCAACGAAAAAGTTTGGTCTCTCGCGTATCTCTCTCGTTGCGAGGCCAAACTTTTCGTTGCCGTGCGACACTATGAAGCTCGGCGCTGTCACGCCTAAATCGTACGTCCCATGGTCGAGTCGCGCGAACGCGTGCTTATTCGTCAATACTTTTTAATTAATATTTTAATAATTATTGCAAAAATTGCAAAATGGTAAAGGATTTTTCTATTTAGTTTACTGTCCTCTACCCGCTCACGAGCGTTGGCACAATCTTTGCAGGACACCTTGTATAGTTATATATAAACTATACATGATCGTATATATCACTTAATTTCATATAATATATACGGAAATTGTTTGAATAAATGAAATCAGACATTTATGTGTTCGATTTTCCAAAAATCAGTTTAATATTTGAATTCTCTATGGGAATCATATAAGAAATTGAACTGATAGAAATAATAATATATGTTAGTATAGCTGTATTTTGCAGGCTTTATATACGAATATGACAAGAACTTGAATGCGGGATATAGATAATGAGGAGCGCGCCGCAAAGCGATAAGCGAATGAATTATAATGGAAAATATTTCATAAATACGTTATATAACATTAAAGTAATGCTAATGTAACATTTGTTATATAACGTGTAATATTTCGGTAATATTGCTGTTATACTATTATAATCAGTAAATAAAAAAGAAATATAACAGTTTTAAAACACAGTTATATTGTTACAAAAGAAAATTATCTAACGTCAATATTAATAACGTATAACTTCTGTTACATTGTGTGTTATTTCTATGTTATATAATAGTTATATTCTGTGTTTGCTGGGAATGTATTATTTTTTGATAAAAGTCTCTTTATATGATCTTCACACATGGGCGGAGAAGGGCCATTGAGTAAAGAAGAACAGAAGAGAATGTATTAGTTATGGGAATAGGCTAATCGCATACGGTAATGTCATCGCAATCATTTTGAGTGTCCACTTTTTTTCGACATTTTCGGGGTACATATTTCAATAATTATTGCAAAAATTGCAAAATGGTAAAGGATTTTTCTATTCAGTTTACTATGTTCTACCTGCTTACGAGCGTTGGCACAATCTTTGCAGAACACTCTGTATAAAAGAAAGAAGTCCTGATTGACTGACTGACCGACTCATCAACGCCCAACTCAAACCATTTAACCTAGAAACGTGAAATTTGGAAGGTACATTGTTTTTATAATGTAGGCACTCACTAAGGAAGGATTTTCGGAAATTCTGTCCCTAAGAGGTTAAAAAAAGAGAGTTGAATTTTTTTTATAAGGATAAAAAAATATATTGTAAATAAATGCATACTTTTTTTTAAAAATAATTATTTTCTGTACACCATTTGATTCATCTTATTATTCTATACATAAAAGTATTATGATACAATTATCGAACAGTAAAGGCCATTACACGTTAAAAAATTTTAGTCGTAATCATAAGGCCGTAAGAGATAATTTATATTTTATACTAAAATATGTCAGATTAAGATACAATATAACTCAAAAAATTTTTAATAGAAAAATATTTTATTATAGAGTTTTGAAAAGCTCTTGAGATAAGCTACAAGAATATGCAATAAAAAATGGGGGTTTCCATTTAAAAATTTTAAGTTGATCTTGACTTGACTTTGGAAATGCCACCTATATAGTCAAATTAATATTGTCATTGAATGCGTCTTTTTAAGCCTTACAACTTTTGTCTAAAATATTTTTTTCTAAAATGTAACGTTTACGAGATATTTGAGTATATCCAGACTTTTGAAACACCCTGTATATACATGTGTGTGTGTGTGTGTGTGTGTGTGTTATATAAAAAAAATGCGTGCGTGCGTGCGTGCTTGCGTGTGTCATGTTATATGTACAGGGTGATTCAAAACAACTTTATGTTTTTTAAATATTCGTCACGCGTTCCGCCATCCTTGTCTGCCAGTTGTACTAAATTCCTAAGTAGCTAACTGTTTGCAATTATAATTCAAAAACTAATCTTTTGACAAAATTTTGCAAAAGGAAATATTGTCTCAAAATTCGCTCAAGAATGACATTTTAAGAACATTAGATTGTTTTGAATCACTCTGTATACAGGTCCTAAAGTATCCTAAACAACACTCGTGAGCGGGTAGAGCACAATAAATTGAACAGAAATCCTGTAATGAAATCATTTTTTTCTATAACGCTTACTAAAAGAGTTATTATTGAGTAAGAACTGGTCAATCAGTATTAACTTTTAGCCGGGCGCATCAGCGGTAAGTTGATCGGTGAGCCGCACGCTTGATAGTGTGCGTGAACGCTCCGCCGTTACGGTGGCGCATTAAATTTTATTCAATATAATAATAACTTTTTTATTAAACGTTATAAAAAAATGATACAGGACTTCTCTTTCCAGTTTGACCCAATCTACTTTTATTTTCCCATTGGTTACTTATTTGTCACCCTGTATATGTGTACATATGTATAGAGGATGTTTTAGAAAAATATAAAAATTTAAAAAAATATAAAAATATAAAAATTTAAGAAATTCCTTAGGTCAAAATAAGAAAAAAATGTTTGCATATGTGTTTGGAAATACTCCGATTTTGAAACTCCGGCTTCTAAAAGGTGTGGCCAAGAAGTTTTTTGCGACTAAAATGATAATTAAAATTAAATTAAAATTTTAGAATCAGGTTTATAATTTAATTAAAAATTTGAAATTATAAGAATGAATGATAATAGTAGAGAGAGATCATTTTAGGTTAGTTTTAGGGTTTAATAATAGTAAATTTAATATTTATATTGTTTCCATTTTTACATGTATTTAATTCTGCTTGCATATTTACAGCATTATTTGTTACAGCAGCTATTAGTTTATTTTTCCTATATTCCAGTCTCGAAACATGGTTTATAATATATCTGTAGTCTCCATATTACTAGCAATAATCTTTCCTTTTATTTATGTTTAATTAAATTTAAAAATATATAACAAAAATAATATAACAAAATTATTAATATAAAAATCAAACTACTTATTATAAATTGATATTATTTTTAACGATACATTTAGTGCACTGTTACTAATTAGTCTTCCGCGCTGACCACCTGTTAGTGAAAATGAAACTCGACATCAATAGCGCCTATAAATATATGTCTCTGGCGGACTCATAGACATATAAGATAGACTCAGCATGCATATATCATTGGCAGAAAAAACAAAAATGCAAAACAGAAGGGAATTTTCTTTCTTTATCTGCGCAGGTAAGATAGCTGTCTCTTGACACTTGACAGCTGACTTATGGAAAAATATATTTCCGATCGGGTCCGATCGGGCCTGTATCTAATTGCAACCATATGTGTCCGATCGAGCCGGTGTCCGATCGAGCCTGTATCCGATCGAGCAAGTGTTCGATTGGGAAATTTTGTCGTGTCCAATCGGTAATGTGCGCAATCGAGACTCATTCGAATATGAGGCATCGGCCGAATCGCACCGATTGAGTATAAAAATCAACGTCGATCGATGCCGACGCTTTGGCATTATTCCTGGTCTTGCTCCTAAAAAATTCAAGATTTTCTGATCCTATTAGCATCGGGTGACGGCGTTCTCGATGTTCGAGCCTATCTATTTTATTATCGGGCGGCTAGTATTTTCGGTAGCCTGTCTCATCACACGATCGCGTCCGCGTACCTAGCATTGCCATACGAGTGCGGAACTGGCATCACATACTTTAATGTTGGAAAAGCATTACCACTAAAAGGATTAGCTCTCTTCAGCACCGTATCATTAAAGTCTACCATTGCTACCCTGCTTGTTTTAACGTTAGCTTGAAAAAATTTCGATATACTGAACATTTGCTCTTCGCAGTATATAGATATTATTGCACTTTTTATATTCATCATAGTATTTGTGTAGCTGTATCTAACTGTATATGTATACCTACATATGTTGAATTCAAATAAAATTTAGCTCATTAAGGAAACGAGTTTCAATTCTTCCTTCTTCGCTCAAATTCTGGTATCATCGAGTTGATCCAGAGCATCGGAAATGGTAACCCGTTATAAATTATATTATTAATTATTATATTATTTTTATCTAAGTTTCTGAAAAAATTAAATTACAGATTAATACACATCTCAATCCAATATAATCTAACCCACTCAAGATTATATAAGTATAATATTTATTGCTCGATTGTGTTTTGTCTCTTTTGTATGATGTAATATTTACATTTCTGTATAATAAATAAATGTATTTTTAGAAAATAAATATAATATGTGCTAAAATATAATTTTGCTCCGTCCAACGAGAGAATGACTATGGATCGGACGAAAACTCATCTGTTTTGCGCAGGATTCCGAAAGAGGGGAGCGCATTTACAAATTCGGTACCTAGTAGCGTGCCGCTCTCCCTTCTTTGCCTACCGTAGTCATTCTTTTGGACAGAGTATAGTTTCATAAATCAATACTGAAAACAAATAAATAATGAAGTTGTGATGTAAAATTAAGAAAATAATTAAATATTAAAAAAATATAATTAAGTAACAATAAATAAAATAATGATATAAATAAGTAAATTTTATTCTTCCATCACAGCGTATTATTACGATAAATTGAAAAAAATTAGTGATATAATAAATAAAATAAAAAGTATTAATATTAAAAACATAATAAAATTGCGAAAAAATAAAAAGTAATAAATAATTTAATAAGAAGAAAGCTAATGCGGCAAGTTTAGTTAATCTATAAATTTGATCCAAATTTTTAATGTAAATTTAAATTTGAATTTTCAAATCGATATATATATATATATATATATATATATATATATAAATATTTGAACCGTTACAAGAAAAGTATAATAATACATCGAAGTCTCTTTCTGTGCGGGAACCGAGCTCGATACCCCCACACTTCCGATCCATTCCTGAGTTTTATCTACATGAGGACTCAAGCGCTTATATTAACGAACTCACGCGGTAAACTTAAAATAATTGTAACACACATAACTCTCCTCGCTAAACAAAAGAAATACATTGTTCAGATTCGCAATGAATAGAAAATAATTTGTGTGATGTTAGCCGACAACTAACACTTTTTTTAAATAATTATGTGTGAAATCAATTGTATTTCGTTTGTAGATGATTGTAGTGCATTTATTTTCGTTCGTTAGTTCATAATTAATTTTTAATTAATTATTTACAATGTAGCATGTACTTTGTAAGTTGTAAAACGAGGTCCACCCTGCCTACCGGCGTGGAGGGTGCGGGAGGGCGGCCGAAGGCCGCCCTTGCATCCCTCTGTGTATGTGTGTGTGTGTGTGTGCGCGCGCGCGCGACCGCGTGTTTTCTGTCCGTGCATGTAGTTTGGTATATTTCAAACTTTGAATAATTTTTTAAAAATTAATTATAAACTAAAAAACAAAAATAAATGCACTACAATCATCTACAAACAAAATGCAATCAATTTCACATCTATTTTTGTAATTTTATAGTACATATCGGCTAGTTTCATGGTCTATAATAATTAATTTTTAATTAATTTTATTAACTAACAAACAAAAGTAAATGCACTACAATCTTCTACAAACGAAATGCAATTGATTTCACACATAACTATTTAAAAAAAGTGTTAGTCGTCGGCTAACATCATACGAACCGAAGTGTGTATCTCGTGGTATTTTCATGTGTGAGATTGACGGTATGTAGAGTGAGAAGGTGAAGTATGAAAGGAGAATGAGTGAGAACGAAGGCATGAGTACGAGATTGTGAGAAAAAGAAGGGCAGTAAGTAAAACAGAAAGTAAAGGGCAATTAAAAGAAGATAGAGATTATGGCAATTTGATAAATTGGTATGGACAATGGTGGCATACGGGGTGGAAATTAGGGGTTGGAAAAAAAGAGAAAAACTGGAGAGACTGTAAGAAACTTGAGATGGATATTAGGAGTAGAGTGAGAAACTCCAGAATATATGATAAGAAGGAACTGCAGACAGAGAAGCTGAGAAGTAGGGCAGGAGAAAGAGCATGGGGATTCGAAAAAAAGCTTGCGGAAAGAAGAGGGAGTGAAATTGCAAGGAAATGTTGGGAGGAGTTAAAAGGAAAGTGTAAGAGAAAAAAAGAGAACTTGGAATGGAAAGAGAAAAGATGTAGGTTTTTTGAGGACAGAGGTAGACATGGTGGAGGTAAAGACGAGAAAAGATAAAGGAAGGTTAGACCTCACATGATTTAACAAGAAAGATGTGGAGCTAGATGGAAAGAAAAGGTGGGAGAGGATAGAAAGATCAAGTTACAACAAGTATTATGAGTTTATTAAGGGAAGTGGAATTCCAAGATATTTGAAGAAAGAATGGAAGAAAATAAGTGGCAAAGAGAGGTGCAATTTAGATTGGAGAACGGAATAAGAGGGAGCTGGTATTGGAAAGAGAATGAAAAAAGATGTAGGATATGTGGAAGGGAAGATATGGGAAAATATGGGTGCGTGTGTGAGAAAGATGTGTGAACTGAGGCTGGAGGAAAGTTAGCAAAAAATATTAGGAAAAGTATTGGGAAAAAAAGGTGAGGCAGAAAGGTGGAGAAAATTAGAAAAAATAAGAGGCGAGGAAAGATATAATTAAGATACATAGAAAGATAAAAGAAAAAAGAGGGAGAACGGTGATAGAGGAAGAGGGGAGAATGAGGGAGAGAGATGAGGAGAGAGGGGGTGAAATTAAGATTAGAGAATAAGATTCAAGAGGGAGAGAGATAGAGAGGAGAAGGAGGGAAAAAAGGTGGAAAGAGAGAGAGTGGGCGAGAGAAAGAAGAGTGATGTGGGAAGTGCAAATGAATGTGTGTGAAAGGAATGAAAACGCGATATGAATCGGAAAAGGAGATCCCAATTTAGAGTAGGGCAAATAGCTGTGTGTGTTTGTGTGTAGGCAGGATAGAAATAGGTAAAGGTTAAGTTATGATAAGTTAGAGTTAAGATAAGCTAGTTTGTAAGCTAGAGTTAAGGTAAAAGCAATAAGAGATTGTAATCTCAAGGGAATTCAATAAATCATATATCTATCTATGTATATATGTACACACACACATACACACACACACACACACCCACACCCATATCCACACCCACACACCCACACCCACACCCACACACACCCACACACCCACACACCCACACCCACACCCACACACACACACACACAGGGTGTGTAATAATAATCACTTCACCCGTAATGAGCAGATAGAGCGTATTAAACCAAGGAAAGTCCTTCCATTTTTTTGTATAACGTTTAATAAAAGAATTATTATTAACGAAACTTTATTGTGATAAAGTCTGACCAATCGTAATCTTTAGCCGGGCGCACATCAGTGAGCCGCGCGCTTGGTGGTATGCGTCAGCGCTCAGCTGTTACAGTGCGGCTCACTGACGTGCACCAATGATACATATGATATATTTATGATTAGTTTTTATTTATTTATAATATAATAGTTGTATATCATATAGGGAGAAAGGGGAGGTTATATTGTTATATTTTCTTGCATTATATTATTTGTTACTTCCACGTTATATTATTGTAACAAATAGTATTTACTGTGATGATAATGATAAATATATACTTACATGAATTACTATAGCTATCTCACTGTCTCTTGTAGCGACCATACTTCTGTCATTTATATTAGCTGATCCACATATTACTGTGTTATCATCTATTATTAATAATTTGCTGTGAACATAGATAAGTTCTGTTACCATTGTACCATTTAACATGGAATGTGTCCTTAAGCCATGAAATGTAATATATTCACTAGGATCTTCTATACCTGCTTCTATAAGTTGATTTAAAATAGCATCCTTTCCCCTGTTATTAAATAAAATAGAAAAAAAATTATATATGTCCTCCATTTTTTTTCAATTTATACATATGTATTAAGAATATAAAAATAGCCTTTTCAAAAAAAAAAAATAAATAAATAAATGGAAATAATCATTTAATAAATTGTTACATTACTTATTTAATTACGCCAAGTGTTTTTGCCGCACGCATGCACATATAAAAAAAATAAATTAAATTTGTAATATAAAAACATGAATCAATTATTTCAAAATATTACTTAGAATTTTATATAGCTTTATTTCATTAAGAGCGAACTATTGTAGTTTCTGACTTCCAGTGAGTGAGTCTCGATTGCGCACATCGGACACGACAAAATTTCGCGATCGGACACAGACCCGATCGGACACAGATCCAATCGGACACAAACTCAATGAGACACATGGTTACAAATTGGACACCGAACTGATCGGACACCGACCCGATCGGATACAGACGCTAAAGTACGATCTCCGATCGGGCCGATGTCCGATCGGGCCTGTGTTCAATCAACTCGGTGTCCAATTTGCAACCATATTTGTCTGATTGAGTTTGTGTCCGATCGAGCCTGTGTCCGATAGCAACAGTATATGTTCAATCGGAACTGTGTCTGATCGAGCCTGTATCCGATCGAGACTGTGTCCGATCGGGAAATTTTGTCGTGTCCGATTCGTAATGTGCGCAAACAGGACAATCCCCTTTCAGTGGAGCATGTGTGAAATATGTATGAGCGAAACAAATAGTGAGAGCAAAGTTATTAAAATTTCACTTTTCACGTTTTTATCCTAAAGAAAAAGTACATGATCGACTTCTTCGAGATGAAGAAATATGGAGTAGAGGATTAGAAAAAATAATAATAGAAAAAGCGAAAATAAGTAAAGAGGAGCTGAGAGAAAAAAGAGAAAACGCAAAGGAGGTTATGTACAGGAAATAATGGAAAGGATAAGAAAGAAACAAGGGAAAAAAGAAAATAGAGGAGTCTAAATATAATAAGAAATATATAAAAACATAATGATAAAAGAAATATCAGTATATTTACAAGGAAGAAGAGGAAAGAAAAGTAGGAGTTGGATAGTAATATAGATGTGAAAATTAAATTAAGGGAAATCAACATTGGTGAAAGGAGGAAGAAAGGAAATGTAGAGTATGCGGAGAAGAAATGTGATACATGTGCTAAAAGAATATGAAAAGACTAAAAATGAAATGCCAGTAGAAGAATTCTTAAAAGGAGAGAAAAGAAAAAGGTTGTATTAATGAAAAAAATAGATATAATTAGGAAGAAAAAAAAGGAGAAGGAAAGGAGACCAATGAAGAGGAAGAAGCAATATAAAGAAAGATAGACGAAAATAGAGGAAGAATATCAAAGCAAACGAATTGTTGTTAGAAATAATAGGAAGGTTGAATATTCAATGTGTATTAGATTATTTAAAGAACTATTTTAGGATCAGTTTTAGTTAAGATCAGTTTTTAATTTTATTTGGTCACTTTGGTTTTTTAATTTTTAAATTTGTCAGATTTTAGTTTGCAGTTATTTGTATATTTAATTTTAATTTTAATTTTAATCTTAGCATTGACTGTACTTTAATTTAGTTGAGTTAATTTTAATAGGAAAATATGTTTAACAGAATTCTATGAGATATATGAGTTACATGAGTTAAATGTGTTAATTGAATTGAAGTTAAAGTTTTTGAGTTTCTGAGCTTTTAATTTAAATTATTTAAGTAAGATTAATATTATTATTATTATTATTACAGTTATTATATTGATTGTTCGTTATTTTATTTTATTTTATTTTAGATAGGGGAGTGTCATTATAGATATTATTATGTTACTATGAAAATATAGAATAGAAACACAAAAACACACAAACATAAACACAAAGTAATAATTGTAAAATTGCAGAACTGGAAATCATCCAAAGCCGCAAGGCAGAAATTAATAAAATACATAAAAATATTATTGTACTTTCTATGATATTTAAATTAGTTAATACGATATTTAAATAATTTTTAATTTTGCTTATATTTATTAAAATATATTTTAAACTATATATTTTAACCCGTCTATTACAAAATATATTTATATCAAATATTGCTAATCTTTGATTTTAAACAATAAATATAAATCTTTTACACACAAATAATTTGTGAATTGCATTTTAAAATAATAATTGCGGAAGAATGTATTATTTATTTTACTTCGATTAAAGGCAAACTTGAGAACGTGCTATATAAACTGTTCTTGTAATAATCTTTATTTATCAAAAGCCAGTATGATTGACTGCGAGTGAAAGATCAATTAAAAACAACTTCTATTAAAACAACCAATCAGTTGTAAAATGTTTATAATGTTGCAGAATACTAATAACATCGCGAATAGAGAACCTTTAAGAAGAGATGAATCAATGAATAGATTGTTTTATGAAAACCATTTTTATGAAAATCGAAAATGAGGGAAACAAAAAAATGAGAAAGAGAGTACGACCATATATAGTCTCTATGAGTCATTCAAAAAATTAAATTTTCGTGTTTTTTTTTCAAAATCTCTTATTTCCGATTTTCATAATAAAAATCGTGATATAAAAATATCACTACGTTACAATTTGCTTTGAACGTTAACTGAAATTTAAGATTATGAATCTAGGTTTACAGTTAGTACTAAAGAGCGTCTCGATGGAGAAAGAAATAACAGAACGGAACAGTAATGGAAAAGAAATTAGATGGAAGATTAATCAATCAGAATAATTCCGTTTCAATTCAGTTTCGCTTTTTCATAGCTGGATTCCCCATGACAAACATTTTACGGAACGGAATTAAAATGGACGTAATAATAAACTAATAATCTGTGTGTAATTGTATAATTATATGTTAATACGTTAACACTTATTATTTAATATACTATATTCCTTACTATTAATGTTATAAAATGTTATAAAATGTTATAAAATGTTAACTTATTATTACTATTTTTTTGTACATTAATAACATCAGTTTCAAATTTCATTTTCTATTGGTAAAATTGGGAATTTTTTTAAACATATTTTGGGGCACTGAATTCAAATTCGCAAGGCAAAATTGCCTATTAACTCAGGAGAAAAATAGGAATAAAGTCTAAAAAATAAATAAAAAAATTGTGCAAATTAAAAACTTGCACATAGCTTCCTCATAATTTTATTTCCTTTTTTTTATAATAACAATAATCGTAATTACAAATCGAAATATTAGTTTCTGAGACTAAAATGGTTTTACCAATCACAATTTAATGATATTCTATTCATATAAAACAATTTAATTTAATATTGACAATTAATATGAACAAACATTTATTGAAAAATTCAAAATTTCATAAAAAAATGAACCGTTTCAACAATTCTAATCAAATTCAATACTAATAACCATGCTTTAATGATACTCTATTAATGTAAAAATATTTAGCTCAATATCTCAAAATTTAATAAAGTTAGAGCAACCACATCTTTTTTTAGAAAAAGTCAAAATTTTTAAAAATGAACTCTCATCAATTCTCATTAAAATTAATATCAACTATTCTTTAACGCTAGTCTATTAATGTAAAAATATTTAGCCTCACATCTTAAAATTTGTGGAAGTAACAGCATGCATATACATTTATTGAAAAATTCAAAATTTCATAAAAAATAAATACCTTTTTACCAATTCTCATCATATTCAATATTAAGCATCCTTTAATAATATTCTATTTATATAAAAAAATTTAGACAAATATCTCAAAATTTGCAGAAGTTAGAACAACACCTATTTATGAAGAATTTAAAATTTTATAAAAAATAAACCCTTTTATTGATCTTAGCCAAAAACCAAGCACAATACTAACCAATCTTGAATGATACTTTATTCATATAAAAAATTTTAATTATCTTAAAATTTATAGCAGATGAATCGAACCATGTCCTTTGATGCACATACAAATATACAAACACACATACTCGACATTTTATAAAAATATGTTTTTTCGACGTTTTAGAACATTCTAAACACATCAAAATTAGAAAAAAATTTTTCCACAAAAACAAAGCTTCCTTTATGAGAAAGTAAAAATAAATATCGAATTTTTTACCGTAGATGCAATCGAACTTCAGACGCGTTTTTTAGATGTAGTCGCACTATGTCAAGTAGAATTGTCCTATTGCATAATCTGATTGCAGATAAAAGATTCGATATTTTTATATTAAAATACAATATTTAAGCTTTCATCTGAATTCTGAAGTCTCTTGCGGACTCATCTGCTACGAATTTTTAAAGAAGATAAAAAACGCGTTTTTGGAGGATTCCAATTCCGTTTTTCTCGAAATCTTGATCTGATAGAAATTTTTTTATGACAGTTCAATGTTCAAAATTACTGCAAAAACAGTCCAAATGCCCTGGTATAAAATCTTGTAAACTAGTGTAATTATTTCACATGGATATAGTATTCATTATTTTTTATCTACCAATAATGTGCTACGTTTATAACATATTATAATATAACATATTAAAAAATATAATATGTATTTTAATTTTAAAATATAATATATATTTTAAAATGTAATATATTTTAATTTTTAGGAACAATATAAATGTAAATATTATAATTGGATATTAAAATACAATCAATTTACACAGCATTTTTGCTTTGTGAATAAGAACTTATACTCATTGGTAATAAAAGAAAAACTATTTTTACAACAGGTGACATAAATTTCCCTAATATATTTTGTTATTAAAAATAATAAATTATATAGATTATTTTAATAAATAATTATTGCAGAAAATGATTATCGAAGAAAATATTATATACGATAAAGATAAAATAGACTGAACGAAAATCTTATCATCACAGCTCTAAAAAAGAACTGCATATGATATAATATTTGCTTTATTACTTGTTATAAATACGTAGCATTTTGTTGGTAGATAAAATATAATGAATATCGTGTAAAATGATTATTAACATATTAAAAATGTTAATAATAAAGTTAAGGTTTCTAATAATAATAAGGAACATATATTTAATAATAAAAGAAATCTATTAATATATAAATATATATATATATATATAATTATAAATTTACAC
>JBCEWD010000005.1:816895-830159 GCA_039654425.1 Cataglyphis rosenhaueri | reverse complement strand
TGCCCGGCTGGTGTTCGCCGGGCGGCAGACTTCCGACGGGTGACGTGTCGGGAACGATGGGGTGACGCATCGTTACAGTGGTTTTCGTGGACTCCGAACGCTTGCCGATAGTACTGATGTTGCTGTCGAGGTAATGTTTTCGTCATAATGTCCGCGTGTTGTTCCTTTGACTAGCTAGATAATCTAGCGAGAACTCCTTTTCTGTATATTGTTCTCGAATATAATGAAATCGCACGTGCTTAACCCTTTTATGGAATACTGGATTTTGAATAAGACTTATCGCACTCTGATTGTATCATATATAATGCCATATATAATGTATATCCTTGATGTTCAATAGCTTCTTGAGTTTTCATCTAGGTTATCTCTTTGATTGTCTGGCATGCAGCCATATATTCTGTGGTGGACAATGCAACGACGTGTTGTCTCTGCGAGTTCCATGAAATCGTACCCGAGGCCAGTTTTAGGACGTATTCCGTCGTCGATCTTCGTATTTCCAAGTCTCCAGCGTATTCTGCATCGCTGTATACATGTAGTTTCCTTTCTTTGGCCGCATTTGAACATGATTCCGTGACTAATTGTATCTTTTAAATATTTTAATATTCGTTTCACAGCCTTCCAGTGTGCCGTCGTAGGTTTTTCCAAATATCTGCTAGCCTGATTCACGGCAAATGTGATATCTGACCTCGTAGCTATCGAGTATACATGAGGCTTCCAACAGATTCAAGATAAAGTGCTGTCGTAATATCATCTTGGTCTCCCGCTTGTACTAGTGAGAATGATTTCTGATGAGAGCTGCGGGAATGACAACGGGATTAGCTTCTTCCATTCTGAATCGTTCCAAAACTCTTCTTGCGTAAGTTTCTTGATGTAAAAAGATAGATCCATTAGGTGCTCGCTCGAGGTGCATGCCTAGAAACAGATCTGCATCATGGTAAGTTATTTCGAATTCGCCCCTAAGCTCGCTTAAAAGATTATTTATCAACTCCTGATCCTGCTATTATTAATCCTGCTACTATTAATCCATCATCAATATAGATGGCCAAAATTAATTTTTATTCTAGATTTTAAACATATAAATACGCATGGGTCTGCGTTTGTTGCCTTTAATTTGAATTTTCATAGGAAACTGGTAAAGCGTTTGTTCCAACACCGGGAGAATTGTTTTAACCCGTACAGGTTTCGTTTCAACTTGCACACTCTTCCGGTTCCGTCTTCGTATCCCTCGGGCTGCTGCATGTGGATGTCTCCTTGATGTCACTCTACAGAAAAGCCTTTTTTACGTTGTTTGATTCGCAAGTGTTCGCAGGAAGCAACAGCGAGGATGGCGTGGATTGAGTCGAATCGCATCACCGGACTATGCGTCTCCTGATAGTCAATTCTCACTCGTTGAAGGAATCTGCGCGCGACGAGTCTTGCCTTGTACCTCTGGATGTTGCCGTTGACGTCTCTTTTCAATTTGTATGTCCACTTACAGTCTATAGCCGTGAAATTTTTCGGCGCCTCTATGAACTCTCAAACCTGATTTTTATTGAGTGATTCGACTTTCTCGTCCATTGCCTTCTTCCAGTGCACTGCTTCCTCGCTCTGGACGGCTTCTTGATAGGAGAGAGGTTCTTTATTTTCAGTTAGTACATTATAATACATTAAATAATACATTATTTTGACATCTGGCAGGAAGTCGTAATGTTGTTCTGTTTGAAGTTGATAACTTGTTTCCTTGAATTTAATTTTCTCCGTTTCCATTGTTCACTTCTTCCGCTGTGTCTTCGTGTGGCGCCTCAGCATTTGGAACGTTCGGATTTGGCGTTTCTCTACCTCGTGGTTCGAGTTGTGGTTCCTCTCTATCTTCTATCGGTTCTGGATCACTATGGGAGTCTTCATCTTGGCTTATATTGTTTTCCTTATTTAACCATATATCACCATTGCTTCGCTTCTCCTGCGTTATCGCTCGATATAGTCTCCCTGTAAAAACAATGTCTCTGTTGCGATTTTGTTGTCATCGAGATACCATACCCGATATCTTTTGGTTTCTTCACTGTAACCAATAAAATATTCTTTTCTAGCTTTTGCGTCTAGTGCTTGATGTTTCTCTTTTGGTATATGAGTGTATATTTCTTTGCCAAAAATATGCAGGTCTTTTATGTTTAACTTTCGTTGAAGCCATAGCTTGTAGGGCATTGTCCCTTTGATATTGCTGGTTCCAGTATAATTTAGGGTGGCTGTATTAATTGCTTCTGCCCAGAATTTTTGGTCGAATCCTCTGCTAAGCATCAGCGTTCATCCGGTTTTCTTTAATGTGCAGTTATCCCTTTCTGGAGAGCCGTTCTGTTTCGGGGAATAGGCTATCGTTCGCTAGTGTCTTATCCCAAGTCTATTCGTCAATGCCTTCATTTCACTATTAACGAACTCGAGTTTGTTATCCGTCCGAAGGATCCGAACGCCTCTTGGACACTGTTTCCGCTTCTTTTAAAAAATTTTTGATGCGGTCCAGTGTTTCCGCTTTGCTCTTAATGAAGTATACTTTGCGGTAGTGTGAATAGTCATTTTTTAGCAGCAGATAATATCTCGATTCTCCAAAAGATTTTGTGGGCATGGGTCCACAAAGATCCACATGTATAATTTCACCGATACTTTTTGTTTTTGAGTTGTTGTCCAGAAATGGGAGTCTGAGGGGGTGCATCTTCCCCATAATACCTACTTCACAGAATGGATCTTCCTCGCCTTTTATGGATACCTGAAATCTATTGAGGATTTGTCTTACGTGTTTGAAATTTTGGTGAACCAGTTTTTTGTGCCAATCCTTCAATGTGTTGGTTGAAGTTATATATGCTCTTGGTTCCTGTTTTGCCCTTGATCCTTTTGGTTTGATGACCTTAAACTGCACATACATCTTCCCTTGACGCACCCTCCTGGCTACCGTGCATCCATCTTTGATTAGCTCGCAGCTAGTTTTTGTTGATTACATCTCAAGACCTTTGTCCAGTGCTATGCCAACTGAGAACAAATTATATTTTAATTTAGGCTGCGTCCTTCTCTGTCATTGTCTCCTTTCCTTTGCGAGCAGTTTCTTGCCCAATGACCAGGTTTTCCGCATAGCATTTTTCTGGCTTTAATGTTTTTTTTTTATGCATTTCTTCTGTTACGTTTTGATTATTTCTGTTGGGCATTAGATGAAAGAGAGTTTCCATTTTTATCCTCTCGCACAGTGTGTCTCGACTCCTCAGTTATTATGAGTCTTGCCTTTAGATTTTCCAATATGCATTCTCCCGCTGGCGCTGATTCTCAGGCACTGACAAAATGTCGATAGCCTGAGGCAGGGTCATAAGAATTTTAGTGATTACCATGAAGTCTGCAATCGTCTCACCCATTAATTTTAGTCTGTGTGCAATGTCCTCCAGCTTGGCAATGTGTGTGGCAATGTCATCTGAGATCTTCTTCATAGCATTGTACCAGTTTTGTTGCAGCATATAAATACTCGCCTCTGATTTCTGCTCATAAATTGAGATTAATCTTTGCCACATTTCTGCAGCCGTTGTGCAATTTATAATATGAAGCGTCGATTGTTCTCCGACAGTCATCACAATTACCTTTTGTGCTATTGCGTCAGCTTTGTTCTATGTTGCGAGAATTTTTATGTATGCAGGGCGTGCGGTCTCGTTCGCGGTGTTACCTAGATCCACCGGTCTTATATTTGTTCCCAATCATGACATCTAATGCACCGTGGGAATTTAGGATTACTCTTATCTGGAATTTCCAAATTCCCCAGTCCTCTATGCTTTTTAGTTTTGTCACTCGTGAGTTTGCTTTCCATTTCTTTGCGGTTATGTCTTTCACTATTGCACGATGTCGGGGGATAACCTCAATGTCATTGTTCAGGAAAATCTCGCATTCACTATGTTCGTTTTTTTTATTGAAAAAATATTTTTCGCGTTATTTGCCTAGGCCCTTATAACTTGTTGTTGTTACGTAGGCACAAATAAATTCCACTCTGGATGCTCGAGAATATTATAGCTTTATTCGGTGAAAGTGATAACGTGTCTCAGAGGCGACAGACAGCAGTAATGGCAGTAAGTATGAAGGTAAGTACGAAAAGAAAGAAAAGGTCGCTGTTGATATCGATGTCAAGGTGTAAAGGTGATTTAGTCGGTAAAAACAACTTTTCCAACAAATTTCTCTTCAACAAATCGTAAAATTTATGAATTATTAATAAATTAATCATTTATTTGAATTTGTATAGTTAATTAAATATTTAAATATGCTAATATTTAGTTTTTATTGCATTTATATTAATAATTACATTTTGTAGGTGTGTTTTCTTTACTGCATTTTCATTGTGACAGCAGGCTATGCTCAATTTTTGCTATGTTTCTATGAGAAGCCTTCACTTGCGCACAGTACAATTGGACACGTTGCAATTGCACATTGTATTATTAGACATATAAAGTTTCGCACCGTTCGATTGGACACATTTCATTTGCGCACAGTTCGTTTGGACATATTTCATTTGAGTACTGTTCAATTGGACACCATTGCTTTTGGACACAACACATATTTTTGTTTAATTTAAAATATATACACACGCATGTATATATATGTATAATTTTAAAATTTATTGACATTTATTATTAATTTAATTTGGTTAATAAACGTTTTTTACAGGGAGGGGCTTTCGGCCCCCTCCCGCACCCACTCCACCGGTTGGCTGGGTGAATCTCGCTTTACAACTTACAAAGTACATGCTACAGTGTCCGATCGGACCTGAAATGTGTGCAATATGTGCGCAAAAGATATGTGCGCAAAAGAAATGTGCGCAAATGAACTGTGTGTAAACGAACTATAAGAAATATTTATTTACCAAATGGAGTTAATAATAAATATCAAAAAATTTCAAAATTAGACATGCATACATGTGTGTATATTTTAATTTATACAAAAACATGCGTTGTGTCCAAAAACAACGTGTCCAATTGAACGGTACGCAAATGAAATGTGTCCAAACGAATTGTACGCAATTGAAATGTATCCAATCGAACGGTGCGCAACTTTATGTGTCTGATATCACAGTTGCAACGTGTCCAATTGTACTGTGCGCAAGTGAGCCACTCTCCGTTTCTACGGTCATGTTGCAACGGCAGGCCATGCTTGATTTCTGCCGCATTTTGGTTGTCAGATCTGATGTGCAGACTTCACTCGATTTTGTTACATATTCCAATTAGCAAAGTCTGTTCGAACAGATTTTGCCAAATGTCTGCTACAAATTTTTGTCAGCAGAAAGACTGTAGATTGTATACAAAATCTGTTATATCAATCTGCTGACATAGATTGACCGCAGATCAGTAGCAGAAAGTGAGCAGGATTTACACAGAACTATTATAGCAGATTGACAGCAGAAACTGTGCAAGATCTGCGCGCGCGTAATCTGATAGCAGATTAATAGCAGAAATCGAGGATGGTCTGCTATTAACATATATCCCTGTTATATAAATATAAATTTAAGAGCATACAAAAAAATAAAAAATAAGGACCGAATTCCACAATTAAGTTGGCAGGATAAACATAAAATAACTTAGTTAATAAATAAATTTAGTTAACATAACAAATAAGCAAATAAACTAAAAACACTAATAGATTATATTTGATATTGTTTAGTGAAATACTATTTTCCACATTGAGAAAATATCAGTCATATGTAACAAAAATTCATAAATCTTGTGATAAAAATTAGATATTGCACAAATCACGAAAAACTTTCACTACTTAACTCTGCTTAACTCTGCCAAGAATAATGAAAAGTATATAAAGTTAATATCAGTAATAACTCTCCAATCAAAATACAAGTAATAAAAAACTATAATATATTTTACGCATCAGAATTATGTGACTCAGTAATTTTTCTTCCATTGGCAGTTTAGAACCAAAGCTTGATCTTGGCTTCAACGTTAGTAAGAAAGCTATCAGGAAATCGTAGTTTAACTGCACCTGCACACAAAGGCGATTACAATAAAATGATATTAACAGATAAAGCACAATATATATTTTTGTAAATATCATATTGATACTAAAGAAATAATTTAATGCAAGTAAAATAAAAATTATGGAATTTATGTAATAAATTTAAAAAAAATGAAATCACTTATCAAACACAACGTTACATAGTTTTGTATCAAAAAATTTTATCTTATAGCCTTCTGATCCACTCCAACTTATCAGTTTGGCAAGATCATTTGAGATCGACTTGGACAAAATGTTTCCCGTGACACTACGTTCTGAAAGAAAAGATAATGCGCCAAAAGCACTGGAACATTTAGAATAAAGCAGATTTTGCTGTTAAGAAACGAAAAGCGAAATCACGATTGTTAATGATTAGTAAATTTTTAATATGCATTATACATACATTCATTAATATCACATGGGACATACTATAACTTCATAATTAATACGATTAGCTAAAAAGTTTCCATCTTTTGAAAATCCTTTTTTGTCTTCAGTGAAATAGATGGAAAATTAGAAAGTATCATAGATTTAGCATGATCTAGGTTGACAGAACGAACAATAATTGCCTGATTAATCAGCACTGAATCCAATTTTTTGCTAATTTCCAGAAGTACTGTGCTGCTTAGCTTAATTTCACTGTTACAATATTTGCATCCAAAATCACCTAATAAATGAAAAACATATCTACTAAGAATCTAATCTGTAAAAAATGTCAAAGCCATAATTACTTGAACCGTAAAAACAAGTAAATATCTTTATCTTTATAGTTGAAGAAATTACGAGGCTCCTCTTATAATTTTGTTTCTTCTTCACTTCTTCCTATTTTGTAAAAAGTTGAATGAATTTTATTTTGATCAACCTCTGAATTCGGTGATGAAAAATGTCCTTCAAAGCTTGCACCAGAAGTGATAGTCTGTGCCAATAAGTGTGACGAATTTTGAGAATATGAAGATCCTTTATCCAGGATTATTTATTGAAGATGGAAATGAAAATTGAGTGTCTTGAGAAGCATTATCACTTGATATAAAATCAGGCGCAGATATTAAAGAATTAAGAGGAGAAGTATTAACAACCTCAGAGATTTTGCCGTTTGTTACTTTGTTCTTGATGCGAGAAAAAATTGAAGAAGATTCATTATTTAAAAATGTTGTTGCGTAGTTCTTGCTTGGTACTGACTTCTTCCGCTTGGTATAATCCATTTTCTGCCATTTCTTATTTCTTTGGTAGATAATACTTTGAGATTATCGCTTGAGATTATCGCAAATCTTTTGCAGTTGCCTTTGCGGTTGCTCAGTATTTTGGCTGAAATTGCCTTCAAACTTCTAAAAAACTCTGAACTCGATATTTTTCTCAAGAGGTTGTCTTCTAGGCATTTTTTTCTTCTCTTTATTTTGTATTTGATGCACATGAATATTATTTTCTTTAACTACATTCAAAATATCAGAGTTCACCTGTGGCAAAATCTTACTGTCGCTCTCATTGTCATTTTCGCTAAGTTTTCTAACTTTCCTCTTGCGAGAACCTTTTTCTTCTTAAAGTAGCATATTGTTCTTCTTATCTTCATTATCTTCATCAGAGTCTATGTATTGCTTTAGTTTCCTTCTTGTAGAGCGTCATTAAGTACGAATCTAGAAAGACTAATAAAAAAATATTTGCGTATGCTCAGGATAATAAACTTGAGTTGTTAGGTGAATTTACATATAAAATTAAAGTCGGAAAAAAAGAAGTAATTGCAGAATTTGTAGTAATAAGAGGAAAAGAGAAAGCTTTATTAGGTTATGATACTGCATATAAATTAGAAATTTTAAAAATAAGAATAGAATGTCAGGTAGCTCTAGTGCAAGTAGCGCAAGTACAAAGATAGTGGAAAAAATCTATTTGAAGTTATAGGAAAGTTAAAAGATTATCAATTAAGTTTACCAATTGATGAAAATATAATTCCTGTAGTGCAATCTGTAGAATACATTTCAGAAAAAAGAATATTATTTCAGCTTAGAGATAAAGTGCAAAAGCAAATAAAAATACTTTTGAAATAAGATATCATAGAGAGAGTTCTAGATTCCACTCCTTGAGTGTCACCGATTGTGCCGATAGAAAAGAAAAATAATGAGATAAGAATATGTGTAGGCATGAGGCAAGCAAACAGAGAGATAGTTAGAGAAAGATTTCCATTACCAGTGATAGAAGAAATTCTTGATAAAATAAAAGAAAATCAATGGTTTAATATATTAGATATAAAAGATGCATATCACCAGATAGAATTAAATGAAAAATCTCGAGAAATTACATTTGTGACGGATGATGGTTTGTTTTGTTCTAAAAGATTAATGTATGGAATTAGTTGCGCATCGAAAATATTTTAAAGAATATTAAGAGATGTAATAATTGGAATTAAGGGGGTATTAAATTTTTTTGACGATATTCTAGTATTTGGAAGAATAGAAGAAGAACATAGGAAAAGACTTCAACAAGTTTTGAGCGATTAAAAGAAAAGGGGTTTACTCTAAATAAATCAAAATGTAGTTCTAGATTAAAAGAAGGTAATTTTTAGGATTTTGGATTTTGAGATCAGATTGCAGGTCATAAGAATCAAAAGTAGCTGCAATAGAAAGTTTCAGAGCGCCAAAGACATCTGAATAAGATCGTAGTTTTCTCGGGTCAGTAAATTTTTGTTTGTCATTTATTTCAAACTTAGCAACAATTAATAAACCATTAAGAAAATTAACGCGAAAATGAACAAAATTTAAAAGGGGAAAAGTTCAAGATATGGCATTTAAGAAGCTGAAAAAAAAAATTAGCAAATGTAAAGTCGTAAGTATTTTTGATGCAAAAGCACAGACACGGGTAATAGCTGATGCAAGCCCTGTAGCAATAGGAATGGTTTTAATGCAAAAAGGAGAAAATGATTGGAGAGTAATTAGATATGCAGAAGCTTAACAGAGTGTAAGCGACGATATTCATAAACAGAGAAAGAAGCATTAATTTTGGGGGTACCCTGCGAAAAATTTCATAATTGGATATATGGAATTGAATTTGAATTAATTACGGATCATGAAGCGTTAGAATAGTATTAAATTAATAAATTTGTATATTTAGTCCTAGATCTAAACTATGCGCACGAATTGAGCATTGGGTATTAAAATTTCAACTATATAAGTACAAAGTTATTTATGAGAAAGGATGTCATAATATAACAGAATCTTTAACGCGATTAGTGGAAGAAAAAAAAAGTAAAATTTGTAAATATGAATTCGGAGGAACTTTTTATTCAGTGGGTAGCTTCAGAAACAGTTCCGCGAGCTATGAGTATAAAGGAAATTGAAATAGAACCTGAGAGTGATCTGATATTAAAACAAGTAAGAAAAGCGTTAATGACAAACGATTGGAGAGCATTAACTAGTTCTAGATTTAAACTTATTCAGAATGAGCTGTGTATATTTAATAATATTGTTAGAAGATCATTTCAAAGAAATTGCGACAGTGTACATTAGAGATTGCGCATAAAGGGCATCCGGAAATAGTAGCGATAAAAAATCGGTTAAGAAGTAAAGTATGGTGGGATGGTATAGACAAAGATGTAGAAAAATATGTTAGATCATGTAAGGGTTGTCAGTTAGTTCAAAAATCAACTATTTCAGTGCCGGTAACAAGAAATGTACCAGATAGACCATGGGAATCCTTAGTAATGGATTTATTAGGTCCACTCCCTTCTGGAGAAAGTATTTTAATTGTAATTGTTACAGTAGATTTGATGAAATCGAAATTTTAAAAAGCACTACGAGTCGATGTTATAATTTCTCGATTGTGGGAAATGTTTGCAAGACATGGTATGCCAAGCGTAATCATATGTGAACGATCCACAATTTACGAATGATAAATTGTACGAATGGATTCAGGTAAATGGTTTTAGAATTGCGCATTCGACTCCTTTATGATCTCAAACAAATGGAGAAGTAGAAAAACAAAATAGAAACTTATTAAAAAGACTTAAGATTGCGCATGCAAAAAAACGAAATTGAAAAAAGGAATTGTTAGATTATTTACTTATGTATAAATCGACTTCGCACTCGATTACAGGTATGTCACCAGCCAAAATGTTATTTTAAGGTAGGAAAATAAAATCAAAGATGCCAGAAATTATAGGAGATAAAATATTAGATGAGAAAACAAGAGAAAGAGATGCATGGAATAAATTAAAAGGAAAAGATTATTATGATGAAAAGAAAAAAGTAAAAGAAACAGAAATTAACCAGGTGATGTAGTATTAGTAAACGATCTAAAGGAAAATAAATTAAGTGCAGAATATAAAGATATGAAGTTCTGTGTGATAAAAAGAATAATTCGATAACAATAACATCCCCGCAAGGAGTATTATATAAGTGTAATACGTTTCTAATTAAAAAGTTTGTAGAAGGTAAGGAAAATAAAGAATCTAATGAAATTAGTGAGGAGGAAGATAAGCAGTTGAAAAAATCCGGCAGTGATATAGAAATAGTGTTAAAAAAAAATGTTAGTGAGAGTCCAAAAATAAATGTGGCTAATAGATCAAAAAGAGAAATACGAATATCAAAGCAATTTGATAATTTTGTTATGTGAAATATAGTTGGTATTACAAAATTTAATAGAGTTAAGTTTATATGTGTACCTGTGTAGGATAAAAACTGAAAAACTTAAAAAGGAAAAGAAAGAATGTAATGTGTTGGCAATAACGTTACTAGATATAGATTGGTAGTGAGAAAGAGATATTGGAATGTTGTAAAGATTGTATAACAAAGTGTATTGTAAGCAAGGGACGAGACAAAGAATGAAGTTCTTAGAGTGTTTAATCACAAGTTTTAATTAAGTATTCTAACACATAAGATTATATAACAGATCATTGTCTTCAGAACGAACAATATTTCGCAATAAAATCACAGATCCTCAATTTTAAAGCAATGATCAAGAACAACGTATCTCAATGTAAACTTATTGTTTATAAGCATTTTATAGTGCTCCCTTTGAACAGTTTCAATAATATTCTTCAGCTTTGACAAGCCATTCGTCTCAGCATCCTTTCTTGCTAACTGTAAAGGATAATATCCTGATCGTAAAGATTGCTTGATTGTCTTCAAATAGTTTTGATGTATGGAAAAGCACTAAATGAGTCCAAGAATCCCTGCTCGCATTCATCAACCAGATGAATAAGTCCATGTACATTGAACACAACAAAGTCGGCCAAAGACATTGTTACTAAATTGTAGGAATAAATTTAAAAATTCTTTAGCAGCATTTCTCATTGCAATATTTTGCACGAGTAAAGGAAAAACTAAGATGTAAATGCTACAATGGAGGCGTAAAAAAATGTGATATATTTTGTTAGAAGTATGATCCTTCATTATTTTAATATCATTATATAGTAATCTTCTTATATAAAATCTTATATAAAATCTTCTAAGCTCTGTAGCTTTAAGATGAACAAGATTTAAAATTGATTCATCACCATTAAAAGAACGACTCAATGTTCGAATGATATCCCAATTCAGGCTTGAATATCTTTATCTTGTGTGCATTGGTGTGATGAAGAGATTTTTAATGCGATTATTGAAAATAAGAAACCGAGGCAAATTAATATATGAAAACATAAAAGCTTTTAAAAATACTTCAGCATGGATTGGACAGTTTCTTCCTAAAGAATTCAATCGAAAGCCTTGATTAATTTGCCTCGGTTTCTTATTTCCAATAATCGCATTAAAAATCTCTTCATCACACCAATGCACACAAGATGAAGATATTCAAGCCTGAATTAGGATATCATTCAAACATTGAGTTGCTCTTCTAATGATGATAATACTTGATAATGCTCATCATTTCTCCTACCAAGAAATGATTGGTCTGTGCGCGTCTATTGTTCAAATAAACCATCTTGTTATGATACTATTCACCTATAACCTCACACTTTTCATAGGAACATAATTCATTATGTCTAATAGTGCATTTCACGAAAGATCTCGCTGGAGCATCACAAATAAAGTTACGTATAGACATCATAAACATGTCTATTAAATTTGAAACCATTTGTGAAACTCCTCCAGAAGTTTCTCCATCTCTTTAATAAATTTCTCTAAAAATTGTTGTAGTAAAATAAATTCTCTAAAAATAGTTTAAGGTTCCGACTCTATACCAAAATAAACACTAATAAAAAAGGCTCATAAGTTTTGTCAACCAAAGATCCTAGAATAGGCCAAAAATGTAATTTTCTACACATATGTAAAGGCAATCCATTTATACTGATATCCAATCGTATTTGTCTATGAGTATCTAAATATTCTTGAGTCAAAAGGAAATTCAGATTTTTTTTATTTCCTTGTACCACACATGCCCATTATCAATTTCAGACATTGTCGTAGTCTTAGGTATATTCAGCAAAGTTATATATGTCTTAGGGATATGGGACACTCTGGATAGGGGACACTGCAAAAGATTCAACAAATTGTTTACTTTTTTTTTGAGACACCATGAGAAACCCATTCTGTCAGGGCCATGCATAAGTAAACATCTTCATCAAACTCGTCTGTTTTACTATCAGTTATATCCTCCACAGAATTCCGTGTATTTTCTGTTGACAAATCTGCATTGTTATCATTTAAAATATCCTCAGATTGACTTGTCTTCCAACTGTTCTTGTTCAAAGTTTTCTTGTCTGTGTATCAATATTTGCATTATTGTTATCATTTGAAATATTCTCAGATCGATTGACTGTCATCTTCCATTTGTTCTTGTTCAAAGTGTTTGTGTCTCTGCGTATCAACATCCGCATTTGATTCTATCAAACCTAGAACCTTTTCTTTACGTACACTTGAATGAGATGCGTTAGATGATTCACTTGATTCTTCATATGTTTCATACAATTGCAATCTCAATCTACGTTTACGATCCATATCAACGCGCCTTCTTAAGACTCGCTCGTGACGATTTTACACATGAAAGAATCAAGATGCATTATCACATTATAAAAACAATAGAAGCTACCTGCAATTTACAATATTCAGATATTTTAAATTTTAGCACTTTTAATAAATGCCTTCAATGCACAAATATAATGCATAATACAAGCTCATCTTTACAACAATTTTGCTCTTTTTTAATAAACTAATTTAACACTATAATAACCATAAATATTTATGAATTCAGGAATCATAGCAAAACTGTCCGTAGAAATATATCTGTTTCCCTCTCTCTAAATTTGTCTGAAAATACATACTATATACATTGAATGATTATAATATAT
>JBCEWD010000005.1:795977-809672 GCA_039654425.1 Cataglyphis rosenhaueri | reverse complement strand
TAATGAAAAGATCACATACATAAAACGGAGCGCGCATTATGTGTGTAATTCTTTCGGTTGCCATAGCGAAGCACGCTTGCAAACCACTCCTCCCATTGCTTCACCGCGGACCAAGTATCAATTGACAGTGGGAGGCATCTTCGCGCCGCGAGCTTTTCGCGGCACTTTGTTGGCCGATCTTTTAAAATTAATATTTTCTTAAATATTGAGAAAATCACAAAATGGTACAGGACTTTTCAGAATAACACCCTCTACTTTCCTTTAAAGGGTGATCCACGAATTATCATACACCCTATATATATATATATATATATATATATATATATATATATATAAATTTATTATTTTATGTTTATTTATTGTTATTATATATATTAGGTTTGTTTTGCATGAAACATGGGAAAAAATAACGATTAATGGTTATCGAAAATTAAAATGTAATGCTGTACCGGTAATTTTTGGATTTTATTTAAAAAAAAAATGAAAAGAAAATGATAAGTACGGAAAACAATTTATTTAGGTTAATATAAAATGTATAAACAGTGTCTGGGCGGCGGAGGTGAAGGTAGTCGTTAAATGTGCTCGAGGAAAAACGCGTGGAAAGTTTGAGCGAGGAGGAAGACAAAGGAATAAAAGGACGGAAAAAGAAGGTCAAAAAGAGAAAATCAGATGAGAATGGAGGGAATTAGGATGGATGGAAGATGAAAAATTTAAAAGCAGTTAAGGATGTCTTGGCAGTTTGACGAGAGAGAAAGAGAGGGGAGAGAGAGAGAGAAAGATGGAGAAGAAGTGGGAGAGGGCGAGGGAAAGAGAGCGGGAGAGGGAGAAGGGAAGGGCCAGATGCGGGAGGGAGGGAGAGATAGGCAGAGAGAGAAAGACGCATGGAAAGAATGAGAGGCGAAAAGATGGCAGATGAACAGGAGAATTTGATAAGAGAGAGGACGTATAGGATAACACAGGACGCAGTATTGGAGAAAGACAAGTAATGATGAGGCGAGAGATCCGAGAAGTGATGCCAGAGATACGATAAGAGTGGCGGACTTGAATACCGCGATAATGAGAACACTAAACAAGAAACGGGTGCACAGGCAAAAAGAAGAGAGGAAAGAGCGAAGAGACATAGAGTTGGATATTGATAGAAAGTTGAGACTTGAGTTTATTAATTGTGTACCTGAAAATATAAGAGTATTAGATACCTACCTGCTGTGAGTCTTTTCCTTGACCTGTACTAATGATAATTAGGAGCTATAAGTATTAGTGACTCCAACGTGATATATGTCCGCTGAATCAAGATGAACACGCAAGGAACGACGGGTAATGACGTGAAGACCGGTGGCATGGCCGATGTAAGTAGCGTAAAGGCGGGAAAGTTACCTCCCTTTTGGAAGGAAAACTCTATGCTATGGTTCACACAAGCAGAATTTGTTTCGCACTCGAGAACATAATCTTCGACACTACCAAATTTCGGCATATGGCGGAACCTAGATCCGACAACTTTACCTTTCATCGCAGATATTTTGACCACGCCACCAGAACAAGGGAAATACGACACATTGAAAGAGCGAATTATTAGTACATTCGGAGAGTCAAACGAATCTAAATTATGACATTTATTAGGAGGACAAGACCTAGATAAACCTACCATGTTTCTGCTAAGATTACGGTGATTGGCAACAGGATAATGCAACGAAAGTCCTCAAAACACTTTTTTTGGAACGCCTACCGATAAAAGCTATTTTGGCCGTCAGCCAAGGCAATCTCACTGGATTCGCACGACAAGCAGACGCGATATACGAGGTTACTAAGCCGGTAAACGCAGTGACGTGTAACGCAGTGACAACAAAGGAGACGACGTTTTAGAGGCGAAGATAGATGCATTACAGCAAGCAGTCGAGGCACTTAATCGACGTAGTCCAAGTAAGAGAGTAGACAGAAATTATGCCAGAGAGACGATTTAGGAGCGATTCGCCGAGGAGATCAGATAAGAACATATGTTATTATCATCATCGTTTTGCTTTCGGAGCTGTTGCTTTCAGATGCACCAAGCCCTGCAGTTTTGACATTAGTAAGAGAAAGGAAAACTAAAACGCTAGTCGTTGGCGGAGGCAACAGACGACGGCGTTTCAACCACCCACCACCTCCATATCAGAGACCGCAAGACAGGTTGGAAATTCCTCGATGATACAAGAGTAGCAATATCCGTCATTCCACGTAAACTACATCAGGGACCGATTAAGATAATGAGCTATCAGTTATATGCAGCAAATAGCACCGTTATTAAAACCTACGTAGTGAGGACAATGACACTGGATTTAGAATTACGGCGAAACCTAATCCGGAATTTTTGCATATGCGAGGTCGACCGCTCGATGATCGGAGCGGATTTCTTGGGACAACACGGACTTCTGATAGACAAGCGGCAATGCATTATTGATTCACTAACACAGCATACAAAACATGGAAGTTTGAAACCCACACCACAAATAACATCAACAATAGACGAATTACAAGAATTTACTCATACAGTTCCCAAGAATAATCATATTGCGAGCAGCAACAGTGAATAAGAGACATGCAATTGTACATCATATAATAACGACAGAACCACCGGTGTTCAAACGCCTCCGATCTTTGGCACCAGAGAAATACAAAGCAACAAGAATGGAATTTGAGGCAATGATCGTACAAGAATATTGCAGATCACCCAGTAGCAGTTATATAAGCCTTTTACGCCTGGTACCCAAAAAGACAGGTGAATGGAGATCTTGAGGATTTCAGGAAACTAAACGCAGCAACTATTCCGGATAGATACTCCATATTTCAGCCATACATTGGCCGATTTCGCCAACCACCTACAAGAAAAAATTTCTTTTCAACAATCGACCTAGTGCGAATGTATTACCAGATACCGGTAGCAGAAGAGGACGTCTATAAAACGATGGTAACAACGCCTTTTGGGCTATTTGAATTCACCGTAATGCCTTTTGGGTTAAGAAATGCAGCCCAGACATTTCAAAGATTTATGAATCAAGTCCTTAGAGGTCTAGACTTCACGTATTGTTACATAGACGATATTCTGGTAGCATTCAGGAGTGAAGAAGAACACAGGAAACACATTTAAGAATACGATTTAAAAGACTAGACGATTACGGCTTGACTATTAATATTGCCAAAAGTATGTTCGGCAAATCAGAAGTGGACTATTTGGGTTACCGCATTTCGGTAGAAGAAATAAAATCAATACCTGAACATATCAAGGCCATCATGGAATACCCATGACCGCGTTACAAAATTACGGCGGCTTTTAAGAATTTTAAATTTTTACCGTCAGTTCATTAAGAATGCCTCAGGAATCGAAGAACCTCTTTTCAAATATTTACGAAACAGCAAACGCAACAACGAATCAAAAATTGCGTGGAACGAAACAACCGCAGAGGCATTTGAAAAGTGCAAGCATAGTCTAGTAGCAAATGCCACATTGTTGGTACACATCAAGCAAACAAAACCCCTCAGACTTACGACGGACGCTTCCGATAAGACCATAGGAACAACATTCGAACAATTGCATGAGGACACATTTATACAGCAGTCAAGCATTTTAAATACATGTTACAAGGTACTTATTTTTATTAAATCCAAACCAATTATAAGCTTTAATATTCGCATTCACGCAAAAAACAAACAAAGCTATACCAAGACAGGCACGACAACTCGATTTAATAGCACAATTTACAATCGACATTACACATGTGAAAGGAAAAAAAAATATTATTGCAGATACGTTCCAACATAAACAGAAATACAATTACCGACGATTGTAGACACAGACGAATTGGTGACAGAACAAGAAACAGACGCACAACTAAAAGAACTCCTAACATCGGACATCATTAGTATTGCAACCACTACGCCTCGGCAACACGAAGAAGACACTATACTGCGACAGTCGTATAAATTGTGTACCGTTTTGAAAACTTAAACGTAATATCTCGAGGATGTAGGGCCTTGCCGTGCCTGTGAAAAGGTGAAAAAATATTTTCAAAACGGTATACAATTTAGCATACTCAAACGGAAAAACAATCAGTCGACTAATAAGAGAACGATTCGTTTGGCCATTATGAAGAAAGACATCCTTAGATGAACACAGACATGCACGCAATGCCAATTAGTCAAAGTACACAAGCATACGAGGAATCTCAACAGTTCCCAGTACCATCACGGAGATTTCAACATGTACATTTGGACATCGTAGGAGAATTGGGACAATGCCGAGAATATAAATACTTATTTACCATGATTGATAGATTCACTCATTGGCCCAAAGCAATTCCGTTGGAGGCTATTAGTGTCAGATTCAGTGGCAGCTGCAATTTATAAACGCCGTTTTGAAACACCAACAACTATAACAACTGACCAAAGATCACAGTTCGAGTCACAACTATTCCAAGCACTCATAAATCTCACAAGCTGTAAGAGGAACGAGATTAACAGCATACCATCCTCAGACGAATGAAACCCTAGAAAAATGGCACCGAATGTTGAAGATGATTTTAATGTGTCATAACAATCAAGATTGGACAGAGGTCTTTCACACTGTATTTTTGGGATTACGAACAGTCTATAAAGAAGACATTAAGAGCTCACCAGCGGAGTTACTGTACGGGATGACATTGAATATACCTGGAGAATTTTTAGTTACTGACCTGAATTAACCAGATTCATAAAAATTCATAGAAAAATTCAGATAACACATGAGAACATTACAATTGAAACCAACATTCAAAGATCAAAATTTTCACACATAAAGGCTTAGTAACTTGTACGCGTTTTCTTGAGAAAAGCAATATGAAAATCTTTAAAGCCGCTTTATCAAGGACCTTACCAAATAGTCAGATATATTAACGACAGTAATTACATCATACGGACAGAAGCAGGAGAAAGTACAATAAGCGTAGAAAGTACACAAAGCGTTTAAAACCAACCTATATCTTACTGGATGATGCAGATCTGAAGGATGCAGAGGAAGAAAACGAGCCGAAGGAACGCAACAAGCAATATCAGGCCAAAAACAATACTCAAAGCATGCCCACCAAAGAAGAAGACTGTTCAGTTTGCAACATAGCTACGTTGCGGGGGAGTATGTGTCGGATCTGAATACCGCGCCAATGAGAACGCTGGAAAAAAACGGTTGCGTAAGCAAAAAGAAGAGAGGGAAGAGCAAAGAGACAGAGAGTAAGATATAGGTAGAAAGTTGAGACTTGAGTTTATTAATTGTGTACCTGAAAGAAATATAAGAGTATTAGACCTATCTGCTGTGAGTCTTTTCCTTGATCTGTATCTGTATTAACGATAATTAGAAGCTATATAAATGTGGCGCGGATTTAATAAATAACTAGAATTCGTAATATTTAATAAAGTATTTGATGTTACAACGATGCGTACAATATGGATAATAAACGAATGAATAAAAGTTATAAAGTTTGTTAATGTTTTTCTCGTTACCATGTACAAAGTTAAATCGATAAATCAATAAACGAGATGAATGAAATTAGTTGATGAATGAATGAAATGAAGTTAATAGCATTGGAGTTGTTGATGTACGCCACACTTATGTGAGGCGTTGAACAACCGTTGAGTTGTGAAGCAGCTGACAACGGTTCACCTATCAATCGTCTCATTGTTTTTGATAAATCTTCTTAATAGAGCTTAATTGTTTGATTGTTAGGAGCTGACATTTCCTTAATAGCTAAAAATTTAATATCAAATCTTTCAAGCTTCTTCTTTTAAACTTTATACAGCTAATGGTACCAAGATTAATACTTATGGTTTTAAAACGTTAACTTTAAAACTTGGATTAAGAAGAGTTTTGAAATGGAAATTTTGTATTATGGATTCAAAGACTTATTTTAGGAGCAGACTTTCATTATGGAATTTTAGTCATAGACATAACAAATAAATGACTTTTTGATAGTGTTACTAGTCTTTCATTTAAAGGAAAATTATCTAGAATTTATCATTTAACAATTTGCACTATATTTCCCCACCTTTTCATAAGATTCTCGCTGATTTTCCTGATTTAACTCGTTTTGCTCCTATTTCTACAACCAAGATTCACCATGTAGAGCATTACATTATTACTAAAGGTCCTCCGATTGCTTTGACACCTCGCAGACTGTATCCAGAAAAATTGAAATTCGCAAGAGATGAATTTAATCTCATGGTGGAACAAGGAATTTGTCGACCGTCGAGCACTACACGGACAACTCCATTTCATATGGTTCCCAAAAATGAACAGAATCCATGGAGACTTCGTAGAAATTATCGAGTTTTGAATGCAACCACTATTCCTGATCGATACCTACTTCCTCACATACAAGATTTCACTGATGGTTTACACAGTAAAACATATTTTCAAAAATTGATTTGGTTAAAGCCTATTATCAAGTTCCAGTGGCTAAAGGAGACATACCCAAAACAGCTGTTACTACTCTTTTTGGCCTCTTTGAATTTCTTATAATGTCTTTTGGTTTGCGCATTGCTGCTCAAACTTTTCAACTTTTTCATGAATATTATACTATCAGGACTTGATTTTTTGCTATCTTGATGATATATTAATTGCTTCTGTAGATGAGAAAGAGCATTCTAAATATCTTCACATTGTTTTTAACCATTTCAAACAATTTGGCATGACTATTAATTTATCCAAATGTCTCTTTGGTAAACATGAAATTCTTTTCCTTGATTATTTAGTCTCTAAGCAAGAAATTAAGCTAATATCTGAAAAAGTTAAAGCTATAATAGATTATAAAAAAACAAAAACTGTACATGAGTTACGAAGATTCATAGAAATTATTAATTTTTATCGTCGATGTTTAAAAAAGGGATCGTCCCGTTTGCGCACATTACGGATCGGACACGACAAAATTTTCCGATCGGACACAGGCCCGATCGAACTTTGGCTCGATCGGATATATATGGTTGAAATTGGACACAGACCCGATCGGACACAGGCCCGATCGGACACAGGCCTGATCGGACACGGATCTGATTGGACACTATAGCATGTTCTTTGTAAGTTGTAAAGCGAGGTCCACTCTGTCTACCGGCAGGACGAGTGCGGGAGGGGGGCCGAAGGACCTCTTACACCCTCCGTGTGTGTGCGCGCGCGTGCTTTCTGTCCATGCACTTTGGTATAGTGTCTGTGTCCGATCGGGCCTGTGTCCGATCGAGTCTGTGTCCAATTGCAACCATATGTGTCCAATCGAACCGATATCCAATCAGGCCTGTGTCCGATCAAGTCTGTGTCCGATTGATAATGTGTACATTTGAGTACATTTTGTGTACAATTGAGACTCACTCTTAAAAAACGCTGTATTACATCAAGCGGTTTTAACAGAATATTTAAAGAATAGTAGGAAAAGAGATAGAAGATTAATTACCTGGATTCCTGAAGCGGATGAAACCTTTAAGAATTATAAAGAAGAACTTTTACGAGTTACTACTTTAGCACATCCTGCTTTGAATACATCTCTCATTCTCACTTGTGACGATCAGATTTTGCAGTAGCTGCATCTTTAGAACAGATAATTGATGGGATTAACAAACCAATTGCATTTTTTTAAAAAAAGTTAAGTGACACTCAATGCGATTACAGTAGATCGAAAACTTCTTGGTATTTATTTAGCCATCAAACATTTTAGATATATGCTTGAAGGACACCAGATCCTTATTCGGGTAATACATAAACCTCTAATTTATGCTTTTTAACAGAAAATAGATAAAGCATTTTTCAGACAGATTCGACATCTTGATTTCATTGTTCAATTTTCAACTAATATCGAGCATATTTCTGGCAAACAAAATATAGTTGCAGATTTCCTTTCAAGAATCCGTTTCAATGTCAATGATAGTTTCTCTAAAAGAATTAGCCGAGTTACAAAAAGAAGATGAAGAATTAAAAATACTTTTTACTAATTCATCTCTCAAGCTACATAAACTTATACCTACTGGTTCTACTACATTCATTTTCTGTGACTGTTCTACTGTCAACATTCGTCCTTATGTACCTCAACTATTTCGTAGAAGAATATTTGATGTTGGTTTACCTCATCCAAGTATTAGTCGTTCTACCTGTAAATTATACAACAAAAATTTATTTGGCCAACCATGAAGAAGGATATTAAAGAATGGGCGAGATTTTGTTTACTTTGTCAACGTGTTTAAGGTTCAGAAACACACTAAAAATCTTCCGCAGAAAATTATTATTCTAGATCAATGTTTTCAACATATTCATCTTGATTTAATTGGGCCTCTTCTTATTTGTCAAAATTTCGTTATTGTTTAACCATGATTGACAAACTTTCCAGATGGTCTGAGGCAATTCCTTTGACAGAAATTTCTGTTGAAATTGTTACCTCAGCCTTCTATGTTCATTGGGTTGCATATGGTGCCCTTCAAACAATTACAATGGCTCAAGGTTCTCAGTTTGAAGCGGCATTACTTAAAGCTCTCACCAACCTTATAGATTGCGAGTGAATAAAAACTTTAGCTTATCATCCAGCTTCCAATGGCATTCTGAAAGATCTTTCAAAAAGACAATTTTAAAAAAAGTGTCATGTGTCATGCAAATGAAGATTGGATTGAGATTTTACCAACCGTTCTACTTGAACTTCGCACTTGCTTCAAAGAAGATTTAAATGCATCCCAAGCAGAAATGCTTTATGGATCAATACTAAGAATTCCTGAGAATTTTTTATTGAAAAAGATCTTCCTTCCGATCCTGAAATTTTTATAGAAAAACATAGAATTTATATGAGGGAAATAAAATCAAGATCAACTGCAAGATCAAGATTAAGATCACGATCAAGATCATCATCATAAGAAAGCACTTTTCTTTCATAAAAATTTATATGATTGTACTCACGTTTGGGTTAGAGATGATACAGTTAGAAAATCTTTTTAACCTCCTTACTCTGGTCCTTTTCGTGTTGTTGATAGAATTAATAATAATCTTTTCACAATTGATATTTCAGGAAAAATTGTTAATACCGAACGTCTTAAACCAGCCTTCCTTTCCAAAGAAATAGACATTGATTTGGCGATTACGACACCTTCTACTTCTTCAGATCCATCTACTTTGACTTTTTCTAAAAAATAACTTAAGACTTATCCTGGCCCTAAGAAGAAAGTCAAATTCATAATGTAGAACGTCGCTGGGAGGAAAGTGCTGTGGCGTCACTGATCTCTATATATCACTGGACGGCGTATGCTGTGAAAAACTTGTTACAAATTGAAAATCAGGCAGTCATCTTTGGTAAAATAAAATATGCTAATATAGCGGCGCTTGCAGGCCAATGAGCAAACAATTTGAGTGTTCTATTGTTTTTTTTGGGTTAGCACATATTAAAGCACATGTTAAAGACATATAGGTTTTCTCTCCATCGTTATAAATTTAATTACGTTTTGAAAATGGTGTCGGCTTGTGTTTTTTGTGGTTCAAAACAAGGATCGAAGGTAGAACATATCATAAGTAAGTATACAAGTCATATACTCATGTTTATGTCTTATAGATATCTTATATCATTCCTTTTTTATATTTTGTTTCATATTTTTTCGAAATTAATATTGTACAATATTTTTTTTTTAAATTTCCTTTGAAAAATAAGAAAATTTTGCAATCGTGATTGCAACACATGGGTTTGGGGTCAAATTTTGTATCGAAAAAAATATTCCTTATTATGTTCGGATCATTTAAAAAAAAATCTTTTCAAGAAAATAAAAATAAGAAATGTCTACGCATCGGAAGTATTTGGGGAATATAAATCAATTTGTGTTTACTAACATGCAATGAAAGGACAAGATAAAAAAAGATCATTCCACAAATAAAAATTGTTTATACAAATGACTTATTTTACATACAAGAAAACATGTATAATTGTAGTATTTATCTCAAAATATTTATATTTTAACTTGTACATATATTTGTAACAGATTTCCCTTAAATAATCCCGAATTACTAAAGAAATGGATAGCGGCAAATGAGTTGAAAGATTTTATTCCAAATGATAGAAGTTTGCTGTGTAGTTATCATTTTGATGAAAAATGTTTACGATGATCGTGGTTTAGTTTTAAAAGCAAATGCAGTGCCAACTTTGTTTTCTGCAGACAGTGAAGGTATGATAATGTATTATATTTATAAATTATTTTAGTTATAATTATTTAGTTTTATTCCTATTGCTGCATTAAAATAACTTTTTAGTTAAATAAATAAGTGTACATTTATATGCGGATATATACATTTGTAGGAACATAATTGAAATGCAAGAAAATATAGGCAATTCACCTGATATGATATTAACGACAGTCAATCGATAATTCAGCAGCAAGAAACAAAGCACATTTCATCAGAATTTTTCACACTTCTTTTTAAAATTCAAAATAGTGACAGGGTTACTAGCATATCATTGTATTCAAAGAGAGAAGCTATGATAGATTATTCTTCAGGTATGAATGAATTAAGTGTATATATAAGAAATTTATACAGAAAATTTAATTTTTATATTAAAGTTTGATAACATTATATTGAAATGTGAACAGTTGAACACTGCGACAAAAATATAACACCTTCTACGAGTTCAGCTTCTGAAAAAGTCCAGTTCCCAGTAGAAACACCAGAAACACCAAGAAGTATTAAAAAACGAATTCTTTATACGAAGCATGATCATCAATACGAAGCATCTCCAAAAACGATAAAGAAAAGATGTATTCAGCAACAGAAGAGAATACAAGTATTAATAAATCAGGCGCACGTTATAAGACAGCATATTTCACGTTTAGAAAAAAAAAATTATTTCATTGAAAGATATTGTAAATGAATTACGAAGAACTCGTGCTATTCCAGATTCAGGTTTGGAGTGTTTGAATTCTATTGCTAGCACTGACATTTTCCAGTTTCTAAAGAGATTCTTTAATAATCAAAATAAATTAATTAAAGAAAATGACAAAGAAAATAATAAACCAAAGAAAAGATGGAAGTACCAGCGTAAGAGTAAAGAAGAAGGTATATCTAAAAAAAGTATCCAGTAGTTCTTAGACCATTTGCGATGATTCTCCATTTTTATTCTCCTAAAGCATACGGATTGTTAGGCAAAAATTTTGCAAGGCTTTACCAGTTCCTAGTACTCTTCATTCTTAGTATTCAGCATTCGTGGTGCACCTGGTTTCACTTTCGAAAGTTTTGACGCTTTAAAACAAAAAGTTGCATGAAAGAAATCTAATAAAAAAGGTCTTGTAGCCTTTATGTTAGATGAAATATCGATCAAAAAATTATTGCAGTTTCTTCATGATAGAAAAATTTGTGTACATGTGGATTTTGGTTCTGAAATCGACTGATACTATTCTATTAGCAAAGGACGCATAAGTTATGATGGTCGTGAGTTTAGATGAGTCGTAGAAAATTTCCACGATATTTTTTAATTATACGATATTTTTTAATTAAATCGATTCTGCTACAAATTCCGGACTTATCAGAGAAGCTTTAATTCGCCTTCACGAAATTGAAATCGAAGTTGTTTCCTTAACATTAGATGGTCCAGCAGAGCACTTCGCTACAATGCGCGCTCTTGGTGCGTCTTTCGATTTGTTAGATTTGAAATCTTTTTTTCTACATTCGTCCACTCAAGAAAAAAATTTATATTATTTTTGACGCTTGTCACATGCTGAAACTTGTAAGAAATGCATTAGGAGATTTGAAAATTCTAAAAGATGCCGAAGAAAACTCTATTGAATAGTAATTTATCGAGGCTCTAGTCAATTACAAGAAAAAAAGGATTGAGAGCTGGAAATAAATTGAAAATGACACATATTCGTTATTGGAAGATGAAAATGAAAGTGGCTTTAACTGTTCAAACTCTTAATGACAGTGTTGCCGATTCGATTGAATTTTGTAATAAATACTTAAATTTAAAAGAATTTAGAGAATCTGAGGTAACTGTAAGGTTTATTAGGTGCATCAGTAGAATCTTTGACTTTTTAAATTCACGTAATCCCTTTACTAAGGGATTTAAAGCTCCTTTGAAAAAATCCAATGAGAGATTTTGACGATTTTATCACATATTGAATATGCAAGGCATCATGGACGTTACTCCAATGGGCGGTACTCCAATGAACCGTACAAAGTATGTTGCTTTTGTGGGGTTCATTACTGCGATAACATCCATAATAACAATTTTTGATATTTACGTCAAATCTGAAACTTTTCAGCTGAAATATCTATTGACCTACAAATGTAATCAAGATCACCTAGAATTGTTTTTTATACTATTAGAAGTTGTGATGGTTGGTGCCTGTTGAGATATAATTATTTTATTTTTTTTATGTTAGTCATATATTCATTACTTTATTCTATGTTAGTCAAGTTTAAATGTGAATAATCCTTAAGTAACTAGATCGTATATACTCTACTGAAAAGAGTGCGTATAATTTAGTTAGTCTTTGTTCGCCAGTATTGTAAGAAACGTTATTACAATACCTCTAATTAAAAATATCTGATTACACAATTAACTTCAGTTTCTTTGCCGAAATATATTTTGCTGACAACTTTGACGATTTTTCAACGTTTTTTGATATATATATATATATATATATATATATATATATATATATACATTATTATCTTTCTGATGCACATACTTAGATATAAAGCAAAAGTTTGACAGATCAATTCAACGAATATTACAATAGTGCCCAAATCTGACCTCCAGGCAATTCATGTCAGCTTACAAAAGACTTTTAATTCATCATTAGACTCAAGTCGTCAATGGAAATGTAGAAGCAATGGATTCCACAAATATTCTAACGGTAATTTCTACGCGTAAAAAAATTGATTTTTGTGACCCAACCGTTTGTGACAAAATGGCTAATATCAAAGTAGAAAAAAAATATGATTTAGGAAATAGTAACAAAGAAAATGAAGCAGATGAACATTTTTTGAAAGAATTTGACAACTTCATGACCATCTCTTTCTCAGCTCTCTACTTTCTCAAGAGCATGTGTAAGTGCCGGTTGGATTGTGAGAAAATTAATAAATAAAAAAAGTCTATTATCCGATGAAACGTGCAGAAATGCTCTACTTCAAGATTTTCACCATTTAGCGCAATTCGAACAAAACTGTCTTATAAAAGCTAAAACTAATGGAAGACTATTTTTTCGGAAAGCATAGGGAGAAAGGAGGGTAGTAAAAGAAAGAAACAGAGTAGGAGGGATGAAGGAAGAAAAAGAGGATGTAAGAAGAAAGAGGAACAAGAGAGGACGAGAGAAGAGTGAGGAGAATGCAGGTGAGAAGAAGGAGGAAAGGAAGGAAAGGGAGAAAGAGGTAATCGGGAGAAAAGGAGAGAATGTAGAGGTGAGAAGGAATAGGAGAACGGGATGGAGAGGATGAGAGAGAGGGTACAGAGCAAGGAAGAAAAAGAAAAAAAGAGGAGAGCGAATGGAATGAATAGAAGGAAAGATCGGAGTATAGAGGAGAAGAGAAGAGATGAAAAAAGGGTAAAGAGAGAGGCAGAACAGAAGGAAGTGGAAGAAGGAAGAATTAGAAAGAGTGGAAGCTGGTAAAAGAGGAGAGAGAGAGAGAGAGAAAAAGGGGAGAGGGGAGAGGGGGAGAGAGGGGGAGAGAGGGGGAGAGAGGGGAGAGAGGGG
>JBCEWD010000005.1:765158-780300 GCA_039654425.1 Cataglyphis rosenhaueri | reverse complement strand
TATATACATACACGAGAGTGAGAGGATATAAAAAGAAAAAAATGGATCGTAAAGGTTTGCGTGGACCACGCCTAGTTGTGCACCATTCACTTTTAGTGAATGATGTACACATAATGCATAAACAAAAATATGTTTTCTCCATGTTTATTCTATTTTGTAAGGATATTATTTGGTAAATGTATTAACATTGTTTTCAATTTTTTTTTTAAGAAATTAATATAAATTCCGAAAATAATTAATATTGTTAATAATTATTATAATAATATTTAATCATTACAAATGTTAGATATTATTTTTAGTATTCGCGATTATTAGCGAAGTAACGTGTACATTTTTTTAATGAATATAAGCGCTCGAAGTTGATAATTATTCTGCTGTATACATCGATGATCGCAATCTCTACTGAAAGCAAGAATGAGATGATTTTCTTATTGATTTAGTGATAGGTTACGTAAAGCAAACTGTATAACTTTCTTATTCTAGAACAGTTTTTATAAATGAGTTGCTCTTCTTGTATAAGTGAATGGCTCTTCAGAAAATGTGCTAATATTCAATGACATCTTTCATATCGTCATATAATAATGAATAATTTGTATAATAGTATGTATGTAGATCTCTATATTTTTTTTTTGTAAAGTATCTTAGAAATTCTTGCACAATTCAAGGCCTCTTACAACATAACTTTTGCAATATTATTTTGCATAAAGTATCAGAGAACATTTAACAAATTACATTATTGAATTACAATAAATTATCTTCGCATATATGTAATTATTAGAAATTATTAGATATTAAGCTTCTCTCTATTTATATTTAAAACTTTATGATTTATTATAATTTTAAGAGGATTCAAGCATACAATACGCTGATTAGATCAAACTTTATATGTGAGTAATTGATAAAGAGCAAAAATAAGACAATCATATTCAATTTTGCAAATATCTCAAATTTATTTCTTGATTTATTATCCCTAAATAAAATGTCAAAGTTTTTAACTAATTTTAATATCTGCATATAAAATAAATGACATACTTCATATTACTATCTTCATCTTCACTATGTTGTCTTCATATATTTAACAAAAGATCGTGTTGCAAGATTTTTAATTTAAAATATAAAATTATATATATACATGCAATATGTAGTCTAGTAAAACACGATGAGATCAATATTAAAAAAAAAGACACCGTTACATCAAAATCTCAGACTTCAACTTCCTTGAAAGAAAAATTTCATAATTTATCAACACATTACATTGCCTTCGTCCAATATTAGAATGTTCATACATGTACTCATATAGATTGCGTATATATTACACTAAAAACGCTCGCGGCATAATATTTTATTGCGTATACGGATATGCGCGCGCCGACAATTTGCTCGCGGATGTTGCGAGCATTGCACAAGCGCGCGTGAGTGCAATTTTAATCGGATTTTCTATCGGAGAGAGAGAAAGCGCTTCTCTTCTGCTGCATCGGTCACTTCAGCGGACTTCCTGATTTATTCATCTCTTATAAACTCTGATATTTTTCTATATATTTTAATAATTGTTTCTAAATTATATTTCTAAAAATATTATATTATTAATTAAATATTTCATTATTAATTGAGAACATAAACGGATGACAAAAAATTATAAGCAATTAAATTTTTTAATTCATGAATTACATCTAGGATAGGAAAGGAGGAAGGAGAGAAGGAAGATAATATGTATGTATATATATATATATATATATATATATATATATATATATATATGTTTTATGACAAAAAGCCAAAATTAAATATATATTTTCAATATATAATATCTTCAAAATACTTGCAAGAACGATCATCTTCTTGCAAGTTAAACTAATTGTTAGTAACGCGACCCACTTACACAAACTGGGAACTCGATTGTAACAATAAAATAGTTTTCTTAGTTTTAACACTTGTTAAAGAGATAATACGTGATCTTAGCGATTTTTATTAATTATGAGAATAAATATATATTGTTTTCAGTGTCAGTTCAATCTAAGAAATAACGAAAGAAAAACAAATTTTGTTTGCAAAAAACTCAAGAATACTTCCTTTTGATATAGAATATATAGAATACATACACTCAATTAAGAATCAAAATTGTTTTCCATATATATGCAATATTGAATGCAAGCTAATAAACTTTTTGTTCAGCATAAAATCCGTTATTATAATTAATTTACCGATAATGGTAAAATATAATAATTGTTATACAACTGTTATATTACAATTTTCACTGTTATACAATTCATTGTTATACAATTGTTAAATTATAATTTTCATTGGTTCATCTAGGCTTAAATGACATCTCGTATTAGTAATTGTGATATAAATCTATAATGCATTATATGAAATTGCGGACTAAATAAGAATTACGACCTATAATAAAAAAATTCAATTTATTTGATTTTTTTCTCACGTTACATTATAAAATTATTATAAGACGTTTATAAGATGCGTTTAGGCATTTAAATTTTAAATATATTTATATATAAATATATTAAATTGTAAAAAGCATCAAGCAAAAATAGAATCACACTGATTATGCATTTCTCGCAAAGTATTTTGATATATTTTATACGTTTCTTTTTTTGAAAAGATTTATATTGTAGAAGACGTGCTTTCTCTTTTATGACCTTTTCAATAGTTACTTCTGTCTTTCTTAAGCCGGCTTCACACAACATGGCTAATATATACTAATGTGTTGGCCAATATGATATTGACCATATTATGTGTATGAATTTCATATAGTCAACTTACAATTATATATTGTCATCAACTATTGTTCAACACTCATCATGATATACATAGTATATAATCAATATCATATTCATCAGCATCAATACATTGGTCATGTATATTGATCCTGTTGTGTGGGTGCATAAAATCGAGATTAATTTTTGGAGTAATCATAAAGATCGCAAGTACGAGATAACGTAAATTCATCATCAGAAATTTAAAGCATATGATAATTAACTTAAAAGTCCAGAAGCATTGTTAACCTGTTACGTCGTTTATGTATACGTTTATGTATTCAATTTTATAATGTTTACATGTGGACAAGTGTTTTTCAACTATTATTTGAATTTCCTTATTACATAATAGGAAATGTTACTTTATATCGTGACATTTCAAGTTTTAATCAAGATTATTACAAACACTTTTCACAATACTTTTCGATTCCACAACACTTGTGTACGTCAGATATAGAAAGCTTCAAAAAGCATTACTCTGACGTAGATTTATGTTTTTCTATATCAACCTGATATCATCTGATGCTAATTTTGTATAACTTTAAATTTAAAATTAATATATATATTTATATTTTTTTGCATAAGAAGCAAAAATATATATAAAAGAAAGTGACGATTTTTAAGTAATCACATACACAAATACATATTAGCATAAAGAATTTGACCCAGCAAAAAGACCACACCCTCAAAAGTGGTTTATTTAAACCAGTTTTTTATAGGTCGCATTTACGTATGCTCTCATTAAATATACACAAGAATACTAAGATAATAATTCACAAAAATATCTTTATCGTCATGTGCCTTAAAATAATCCCTATTAATTTAAACGAAAAATCAGGTTCAAAAATATTGCATAATTAAGTGTTAAGCATAAATTTATTGTTCCTATTCTATAGCAGAAACAATTAATATTGAAAAATTGATAAAGATAAGAATGACTTTCTATTATTCTAGCAACTTCCTTTTTTAAATACTTATAGCAAGTTGCAAATCAAATAACAAATACATTAGAATTTGTTGCTAATTAATTGCTCAAAGTTATTTAAACAAACAGATTTTGAAAATATTAAATTCTTATAGACGCTCCAACATGACATATTATGAACATATAAAAATAAGAAGCTAATAATATCAATTTATTATATAATTGATTCCTAAGTTAATTGTTCTTAAAATAAATTATTTGCAAATTTATTACTCACAGCTTAACTTATTGTTAGAGAAACAAACCAAATGTGTAATAAGTATGTGGTATAAGCTTCCTTACAGGAGCATATTAACGCAATTAATTGCTACAATAATTTTGGTCTTAAAATTTTTCTAGAATTAATTACTATCAATGATATAGAATATTAAATTTATTGCTCTTTGACTTCAAAAAATGAGTCATATGAACATATAATGTGCTAGCTACCCAAGAAAAAAATAGGTTCCTGTGATTATATAAGACCATATATATTAAAATATTTTCCGAACTAATTTAGAGCATTTAAAATGATGTACATTTGTCTCGCTTAAGAATGTGCAATATAAACAATTCAAGTATTCTTTTTATTTATCTTAATTATGATTAAATATATAATATATTTTGTTTTTGTTTTTTTTTAGTAATATCATAATAATAGATTTTACAGTAGATTTTATCTGGAAAGGAAATACATTGATTTTTATACTTACTTCTGAAAATAAATGAGCTTTTAAAAGTATTTGATATACAATCCAGTTATAACAATTTTAATAATTATATAAAAATTAAAATATAAAACATATATATTATACTAAAATAATCTTATTTATTCATTTGTTTAATTTATTTTTACGATTTTTTTTCACCATTATTTCTCATTGCTTGACAATCATTGTCATTGATTTTGCTGATATCTTAAAGTCAATTACGTGAAGGAAAAAAAATCACAAAACTTCAAATTATAAATTGTAAAGCAAAGATGAAACAACGGCAATAAAAACAAGTTTACAATACAATTTTGCAAATTTTCAACAAATAAATAATGGATCAGTAGTTCAGTAATACAAACTAACGTGAATTAAATGGATTAAATATAATATTACCGACAAAAATTTTATCGAACTTAAAGAGAGGATGTCTCCGCATGTAAACAACTTTTTTGATTTGACATTATAAAAGTAATCTACCTTCGGGGACGAATACCTTTTAATTGTACCTTTCAAAGAATATTTCCCATCTGTATCCATCTGTATTATAGATATGGCGTGTGATTTTGCAATAGAGTCGAACATTCAAGAAAATCTAAAAAAATTATGTCGTCTAAAATATTTTTGTTAATTTAAAAATGTAAATGTATTAAATTAATTTAATTTTTGCATTATTTTCTTTTAGATCATTTTTCCTTCTTTTTTAGTTATAAATTCCTTTAGAAATATAGCATTTTTCTTTTAACAAACATTTGACTATATATAATGTATTTTAACATGTTTTAATATATTTACATATATTTTACATATTTTATAATATATTAAATATATGAGATTTGACAATTTAATTTGATTGACGATGCGCTGAAGTTATGTGAAATTAAACTAAAAGTAGAATTACACATAATTCATAGTTTTATCAATAGATCGAGCGAAGATCGAAAAATTGTTAGTTTCTGAGATGATGGGTAGCTTCGTGGTAGAAGGCGCTGATAGTACGCAGGTTCTAGTGATTCTCCAGGGAGTGATCGGTCTAATTGTCATCATTTATTTCAAAAGCGGAAGTGGTATATTTAGCAGGAAAATTTAAACATGTTTCAATGTAAATGTATATATTAAGTTTGTTTCATTGTCTTTTTCTTGAATTCTTTCTATCTCTCTTACTTGCTCGCTCCTTCTCTCTCTGTTTTTGGTTTTAAAACAGATGGCCGCCGATCAATAGAAAACGATACCGCTTATACCGAACACTCCCTGGAGGATCACTAGTAGGTTCTAGTGATCCTGCAAAGCGAGTCATGAAACTTAATTGTCCGACAGTGTATATTAAAAAAAAAAAGAAATAACTGTTAGTTTCTGCGTAGGACGCTAGCGCGTACATTGAATTCTTGTCAGACTTCACGGAGCAACGAGCAAATATAAAATTTATAAAGCCATTTCTCATGAAACACAGCGATGTTGAGATCAATCGGATTTGACATCATATTTTTTTTCTTTCCTAAAGTGAAAACTCTATTATAGATAAAACTCTATTATTCTCAAAGGGAAACGATTTTAGACCGTAAAAAGATATTAAGAAAAATGTAATTGCCGAATTGAAAGTAATTTTTTCGAACGCTTCTTCCAAAACTTTTAGAATGTTATTATATAACATAAGTATATTAAAGTAAATAGAAATTATTTTTAATAAATAAAACATTTTTCGTGTTATTCAAATTGTGTTTTTTTTATTGTGCCAATCAGGGAATATAAATATAAATTAAATATTGCCAAACATTGTGCATAATATATATAATTTAATTTAATATATATAAAAATTTTAATAATAATTGTAATTTTTGATTATTGCTTTTCTTAGAGACATTTATATTATAATGATTTCTCGTGGAAGAATTTGAAAGAAAAGAAAACCATTATTTTATTGAGATACTTTTGTTACTGTTTTTTGAATATTATAACTTAAATATTATAACTTGATTATAACTTGAATATTATAACTTAATATGTTGCTTAATAAATGATTTGTTTAAATATCTTAGATCATTGAAATTAAATTGCATTTTGTTTTTGGAATTTCGGAATTTTTCCAATTTTTTTTATCAGAATTATATGTAAATTTGAGCATGTTCGCGGTAATTCATTTTAGACATGCATGACGCAATAACATGGCGGAATATTATACTGACTTTAATTGTCAAAATGACTATAATTGTCGATTGTAATACTATTAAATGTACACTTAGATAGCAAACAAAACTGCAACGTACATAATATATGTAACTTGAATCATCATGTTTGTAAGGCCACAAACCTTGTTGTTCTAAAGAAATCCAATTTACACAGGTTTTATATCAAACTTAATAAAATATATATTTAGATATTTCTTTAAATATTAATGAGAAAGAAGAATTTCGTTAAAATTAAAGTTAGTGATCATTTTGCTAAAAATCACGAATATCCAAAAGTAATAAAATTGTGATATGTATTCCTCTTCCCTCCTCTCTCTCTTTCACCCCTCCTTCCCTCTCTCTTTTTCTTCTAATTGTTATATCTGTTACTCTTTATTTCTGGATCAATGATTTGTCAGATTTACATATAAATGGATTTAGTTCTATCAATTTGTTGAAAATTAATTTGATACGCAAAATTATAAAAACTATTTTAATACACGAAATACTCGATAGATCAATACGAGTACTATTATTCGCGTCTATAAATTTTCAAAATTTAAAATCTTGTTGCAGGCACGAAGAATAAAGAAAAAAATATATCAAATAAAAAATGCACGATCTAAAACTATTTTTTTTCTAAGCATTAATAAGTCATTGCAATCGTTTTAATGTCGCTTATTCAACCTAAGTGAGTGAACGTGTAATCTGACGAGAATAAAGTATATTTGCCGTAATGACTCGGACCGCGATCCATCAGACATTATCGTCAACAGCAACCGATTAATCTATCAAGATCAATGATTATTATTTGTGTTAATCGTAACTCCAGAGGATTCTTCTAATTGTATAATTGGTATCTTCCAGTAATTTCCAAATGTAGCAATCGATCTACAAATATCATTACAATTTTACTTTCTCTTGATGACGAAGTCTTGATTACGTAATACATTTCATCTTTTTCTATTAGAGATCACAATTTCCTGTACTTTAATCAAAAGATTATGATTACCGATTGTTTATCAATCAATGTAAATGACATTTCTAACTAAAATGTTTCTTGAAGATTATTTTATGTATTATTTTATATATTCATGTTTATATTTTTGTTTAATTATTGATAATTTAAACAATTTTATTTTCTAATATTTTGGTAATCCATTCTAAAAATTTTTATGCTACTTGTTTATGGATGTCTTTGATTAATAAATGCAGATTACTGACATAAATAAATGTCTTGATTACTTATTATATAAAATTATTACAATAATTTTTTGAAAGAATGATTTAAAAAAATCCTGTTTCTAATTTTTTGAAAATATGCCAACATGTTTCCCAATTTTTTTTCAATTGATTTACAAATTAATTTTATGATAAAATCAAAGATCATTATGAGATTAAAAATATAAGTTTCAGAGTAGCTTTGTACCATTCCACAGAAAATGGATTCCAAACGTTTCGAATTCGACAGATGGTGCCAGAACATAAACAATAAAAAAATGTATAATTTATAATTTATAAAAATAAAACATTTTTATTCTAATTTTTGTTGATATCAAGTGTTATATCACTTAAATTCTCCTCAAGAATGATAAAATCATGGTTGTGGCTATATAACTTGAACATTTGTAATACATTTTCTTTGGAACGATAAAAGGTATTCTGAAACTTATATATTTGTAATCTACTCATAATTATCTTTAGCTTTATCATAAAATTAATTGAGAAATTAAATAAAGAAAAGTTGGATGACATCACCAATGGCAATTTGTCTTCACTTTTTTATAACATATTTTCATTTCTCTTAGAATTTGTAAATGAAAAATAATATATGTACGATAATATTAGTTAACATCTTAACATTAGTTAACACTATAATATATTTCACATTTTAAAATAAAACAATTTTTATTACATTGTCAAAAATATTAGTAATTGTAATATATTTTTTAGGAACAGAAAATACAGAATCGTGGTACTGCACGATATCATTTCAAATTAACATCAGAATCGACTGATTTTACTGCACTGACAACCAAATCGCCCCGCAATAAAAGTTCTCGTGCAGAAACAACTTCCAATTTAGAGAAACATGAAACACATTTTATGAAGGAAAATTCATTCAGATCACGATCAAAATTATCAAGAATGGCTGATGGCTCCGCTGTTACAACACGAATAAATGCAAGATATTTAAATTCTAATGTTGATAATTCACAAAATCGTTCAAAGTTGGATACCTCACAAGTATTTAAAAAAGAAATAATGAATAGTAGACACGGTGATAATAAAGAAAATACGCCTGAATCACAAAGGTTGAAACAGCAAACGGCTTCTCCACGAATATCTTTAAGCGCATCTTCTGTTTGGATAGATAGTGCGAAATTGGATCACGAGGTATTTACAAAATCACCTGATTACTCGAGATCAAGAACTGGAAGAAAGATTTATACAAATTACAACGGGAAAGAATTGAAAAGTCAAATAATTCCGTCTAGAAAGTTAGCAAATGAAAACATAGAAAAGGAAAAAAATCCGATCGGTAAACTGGAAGAAAAAGAAGTGCAATTGAAAAATCCGAGAGTCGAGAATATTGCCTCAATAGCTAACATATCAAAAGTGATAAATACAAAAAACGTGAACGACTCTAATAAACGTAAAGAAGAAAGTATAAAAGAACGAGACGTTCTGCCATTAGATTTCGAGAATGTTTTAAGAGTAAACATTCCTCTAACAATTAAAAATGACGAAAATGCCAATCTTCTGACATCCGCAACAATCTCGTCTGTTAAGATGTCTCTGAGACAAACTTCAAGACTGATTAAGGAGAAGGTGGAGAGCAACGATATCGTGGCATCGAACACGAAGAAGAATAAACAGTCCGATCGATCGAAATCCCGCCGCACATCCAATGCAAGCAATCTCGAGACAGTGAATTCTGAAAGCATCTCCCGACGGAGTTCGCCCAGATCCGCCGAGATTGCGAATATGGGGATAAACGGACGATCTTCTAGTGCTAGACGTAGATCTAATGCAAAAAATGTTAATTCCAGGAATCGATCCGCGCATAAATCGAGAGACACAAACACGACAGAGATAAGAAATAATGATAGAAATAAAAATGTGGATACTAATTTCGAGACAAATTTAAATGAACATACAAAAACACAACGCAAATTATCCAATAATGAACGCACATCTGAGGGAAAACGGAGATCCAGGAATAATCGCAAATTAAAAGTTACAGAAACCAAAATAAACCAAGATAAACAAAATGCTCGGGCGCAATCTGGAAATTGGTCGCGCACAGTTAGCAACCTTGGTAAATAAATTTTTTTTTATCATTGTTGAATAAAATTCGATTAATAATAAATAATTTATAAATAAATTACGGGAAAATTATTTATTAATACTATTTAGTTAATTAATAATATATGTCCTAAAAAGGATATTATTCTTATTTATTTATAAAAATCAGTGTTTGATAATAAGATTTTCAAAAATATATATTTATCAAAAATATTTTATTTGAATCAAATATAATATATAAATATATAAATATATATTTTTTATATGCTTTACATATAGTTTTCGTAATTTAAATTTAATATCGTAATTGATAATAACAATAATAAAAAGTAATATATTTTTACATAATATTTTACAAAGGTTTTAATAATAATTATATATTTTTTCCAGACAATACCACTACTATTCCAAAGGCGACCATTGCCGAAGCTACGACTATTTCTTCTTTGAATATAAAAATTGCGACAGTCAGTTCTCTTTCTGCGACGATCAAATCATCAACAACCGCACGAATATTCTCTTCAACCGAGCAAACTTCTCGGAACAAGGAAAAAAACAGAAAAGAAGATTCTCAAATAAAGAAACCCACAAAGGAAGATTTCTTTAATCACGGTTTAGGCTTTCGGGGCCGGAAGATCTCTATCGAGGAATCTTCTACGACTATTGCAGATTTAAGGACTACTACATTTAAAAGCGAGACGCAATTACATGGCAATCCCGGGTGGACTCTTAGACGCCGACCTAATTACATCAATCACGATACTCCATCGACTACCTCCGCATCAGTTAATCAAAATCAGACTAACGAAATCATCTTATCTAATGATTTATCGAAGAGTACCGAAACGCCATTAAGTAATGCAAAAGTTTTAAGAAGAGGCACTAAAAGGCCAAAAGCGAAAGATGAGAACAATACTCTGTCGAGTGTTGCGCCAAAGAATGTAACGAGAGGTAGCAAAACCTTTAACAAATCCGAAAACTTCGGTTTACCTAAGAGCATAGAATTGGAGGAGAGCGACAATTATCCTTTGGCATTCCGAGATAGATTATCTCAATTGGTGAGTCTGAATTTATTTATGCTAAACACATTGCTTTTTTATTTAAATTTTTTTTTTCTGGTTGTATTTATTTATCCTAATAATTTTTTTCATCATATAATATTCTACTCTAAAAAAAAATGTTGATTTAATTAAATCCGTCCAACTAAATACCATTTTGTTAATTCAAATATTTAAGTATTCAAGTCAAATATATATCATGTAGATTTAACATATTGTATTTGACTTAAATACTTAAATATTTGAATTAACAAAATGATATTTAGTTGGACGGATTTAGTTAAATCAACATTTTTTTTTTACTGTAGAAGTATAAAATATAGCTTTTTTTAACTTTGATTCTTGACTAAATCAAGAAAAGAAAAAAATGATTTTATTGAGAAATTTAAACATTTATTTAATATATATAATATATATAATAATTTAATACGCAATATATACGTAGCGTATATTGGACAACCAATCATAGAGACATTATTTTACGATATTTATTAAGCATTGTATATTAACATTAGAGTGTATTACCGGTAGCGTAAATATTGATATATATCAGATTAGACTACGTCGCGAAAATATTGATATATATCAGATTAGAGACATAATATATGGAAATCAAGTGCAGTTATTTTGTAATGTAATTACATTCATACATTAAATTATTATATTTATTATACATAAGATTACTACATTCATTTATTGCAAAAAATTAGTAATGTTATAAAAATACATTGCTCAAAAAAAAATTGGAAACATTTTTCATACCCCAAAAATTGAGCTATTTTTAAAACTGACTATTTTTGAAACTCGACGAGAAATTATCATAAACAAAAAATTAAAAAAAAACATTTTAAAGCTTGAAGTTTCAACTTTAACGTGATATCGGTGATTTTTAAAAAGTTATTTTTGTCTTTCTTGTTCTGTGGTTTAATAATAATACATTGTTTTATTCCTTGTTCTGTGGTTTAATAATAATACATTGTTTTATTCCTTAAAATTATGTGCTTTTGACAATTTGCAACTCTATAAAAATTTTTTTTTTAATTCAATTTAAATTTCATAAATTCAACTTAAATTCCACTACAACATTTTGTCTGCAAAATGTTTTTTTTTTAATTTTCCTACGATTTTTTCTGACCGAGTTATATGATTTTGAAACTAAACCGTATTTTTTAGAAATAATGTCGACACTCAGCGAAAAATCATCGTAGACAAAAAATTAAAAAAGCATTTTGAAGCTTAAAGTTTTAACTTTAACGCGCTATTAGCGGTTTTCAAAAATTTTATTTTCTCATTTCTAGAAAATACAAGTTCAGATTCAAAATCGGGAAAAAAATTGGTCAAAAAAATTATAGGAATATTAAAAAAAAGCATTTTGTAGGTAAAATGTTGTAGTTTATGAAACTTAAGCTGAATTTTTCTTAAGCTGAAAAAAAAATTGAACTTAAGCTGAAAAAAAAATTTATTTATCGAGCTGCAGAATGTCAAAAATACATAATTTTAAGAAATAAAATAATTTTCTTTTTTAAAGCACAACGAAGAAACAAAGAAAATAAAAAAAATTTTTTAAGATCACTGGTAAGCTGTTAAAGTTGAAACTTCAAGCTTTAAAATGCTTTTTTAATTTTTTGTCTACGATGATTTTTTGAGTTTCAATGGTTTGAAAATAAGTGAATTTTTAGGATATAAAAAGTATTCTCTATTTTTTTTAATAGCATATATTAAACACATTTCAAAATTATTTTAATAAGCTTTTCATAATTCTGAATTTTTTGATGAACTGTTTCCATAATATTTGTGAAAAAAATAATTAGATAGAAAATAAGACAAGCGCTTATTTAATTAAAGAATATTTTCAGAAAAATTCTAACTTGAAATTTACTGGGGAGAAGACTACAACAAGGACTAGCTTGCAGGTAAGGCATATTAGTTGAGATGTACTCATTAAATTAACTAATAATTATTGCGTTGAATATATTAACGATTCATATTTGTATGCATCCTAAATTTCGTAACTTAAACCATTCATAAGTCATTTAATTTACCAAATATTGTATATTTAGTAGAAATAGTGGTTCATTTTTTAACTTTTATCTTGAACTGATTAGCATATATATTTAACACATCACTCAATAAGTCTCCGGTCTAACTAAGAAAAACAAATTTTTTTTTAGAAATCACGTGGGTTTGTCAACAATGTTGCCATATATGTGTTAGACCGGGGACTTATTGAGTGATGTGTTAAGTTAATTAATGTGATAATAATTTTTTTTTAGAATATATAATTTTTATACATTTGTATAAAGCTTGAAATATCACTCAGGATCTTCTGAAAAAACAAAAGTTATAGACATACTTGATTCAGTATGAAACTAATGCATGTATTAAAAAAAAATATAGAAACTGTTGTGTTTGTAATAGACATAATCTCACAGGTTGTTTTTACGAATTCCTTAATTCTAATATTCAAAACAAACACGCAATATGTAATACATATAATAATATGTAAATAGCGATATAGTTAAATTAGATTTTTAAAGAGAATTTTTGAAATGTTTACACATAAACTTTGGACTAGCTAAGAAAATACTTCGTATTTGAAATACTTTCCTATTTGATTTTATTCGCCATTCAGAAAATTCTTTCCGGATGTCTCTTACATTATTTAAACAGATGTCTGTGTACGAGAAAAATACCATTCTCTTGGTATTATATATGTCTTTTAAATATTATCACATTTTTTCCAGCTGCGGATGGAAAGATTTTAAAGGAAAGATTTGTCTGATTATATTTTTTATCAGAAAATGTTTTATAGAAAAAGATTATTTCTCACAATCATCGATTATCGAACATCAAATACTTCTTGAGATTACAATCGGAATAATAATTCAAGAGATTGCAATACGAAATAAGATTACAATACAAAATAAGGAATGATGTACTGATCGCTGTAATATAAACGCAAACTCACATAAATGCATCATTAAAAACCAATCAAAACTGGACAATGATGCCTTATTAACATCTTTACGATTATAGTGCTGTCAGTGAAGCTTATTTGGTGACTGGTGACGGTAAATATTGAAAAACCTACTTTTCAAAACTTTCGCCGAAAAGCTTACGAAATGCAAGAAGCTTTAGGACCTGGATATAACAAAGATTATCAAACGAAATCAGATTAAATGATCGTGATGGAGTGGCGAATCCTCGACGAGAAGTTCTCTCAAGATATATTAATAACGAAAAGCCATAATTGTGTCTTACAGCCATTGCAATTTTTAAATTTTTCGTAAAAATCTTTTATCGATCTTTATTGATCGCAATTTAAATTTTGCTTTCAAGCATTTTTAATAACAAAAAATAGAAAATAAATAGATGTTTATTAATGATGTGCAATGAATAAAAAATATTTAACACACAAACTAGTTTCATATAATCAATTTTGATATAATTAACTTATTCTATCTTATGCTGTTAGTTCGGGAAAGAAAGTACACTCGAAATAAATCATTAGAATTAAATACAGATACTGTTTATTCAAACAAATAAACAGTATCTTAAATTCAGTATCATAAATTAGATTTGATTCATTTTTTTATATGATATTGTTACGTCCGCGCAACGATGAAATAAATCGAATCGAATCGCTCACGACACAATCGGCACTCACGCTCTGCGTCATAAATAATAAGAAACGAAAGAAACTTTAATACAACACAAAATACAGAATACAGAACACGGAACAAATAAATTCATTAATCACAAATATGTCCACATGTAATCAAATCCTCCGTGAAACTAACGTGGCGGTTCTAAACACAAAATGGACGCTGTTGTTTTCAAAACAACTCCCTTAGCGATATGTTAGGGAATCATCTCCTAGAGACGATATAGCAAACTGCCATAGACAACACGCACGGAAAAAATATATAAGAACGGACGTAACAATATAGAAACATATTATTAGGATTTCGCTAACTGGGATACTAAATAGACTTTTTAAATCCAGCTTTTCGCGAAATATCATATATCACTCAAAGTAATATTGTGTACTTCATACATTCATACTTACACCCGCACTCACATCCATCCACCTACCACACATATACACACGCATGCACGCACACACACACACACGCATACATACACACACACACACACACACACA
>JBCEWD010000005.1:723232-737921 GCA_039654425.1 Cataglyphis rosenhaueri | reverse complement strand
ATATATATATATATATATATACAAGATGTTTTATTTAACTCTTACATTTCAAATAACTCCGTTACTTTTACATATACAAAAAAAAATTATAAAGGAAAAAGTTGTATGAATCAAAGGGGCAAAACACGATGGGGAAATTAAAAAGTCATATTAAGATCATTTTGAATGTTATTTTAAGGTGGTTTTTTTTTAACAGAATCATATAATAATTTTAAATAGATGATTTAATTTATATTAGATATTTAACAATATCTTTAATTGTGCCCCATAAAAAGTGGTGTTAGATCCGGAGAGCTACCGCCAGTTAACACTTAAGAGGCTACCAATCTACTTTTCTGGAAACTTGTTGTTTAAAGTTTAAAGTATCACGTATTATTCAAGTAAAATGTGTTGGACAACCATCGTGTTGGTACTATGTCTAACTACCTGTTTGCAACAGGTTATTTTTTTATGGGATATAGTTAAAGGTATTGTTTATCAAGATACGCCGACAACAGTCCAGAATATGAAAGAGCGCATTAATCACGTTGACTGCCGCGCGCATTTTATGTGGTTTGCCCATAGCGCCAACATGAATTTTTTATTATGCGATGCATATTATGTTGAAATATTATTTACAGCAGATAAGTTGAGTTGTTCAATCATGTAATGCATTTTTCGTGATGGGGGTCACCGATGACCCCCGAGGCGCTGTAGGCCATTTTTGCAATTATCACTTGTTTCAAATTGTTGTGCTCGAGTTGCTAAGCAACTACTCTATTTACTTAGTCTTATTCAGTGCGTTCTGATAAAAAATCAGGTAAGTGAGTTTGTTATACTTTTTCACTTTACATAAGTTTTTGCATTTCGTACCTTTTATTCAATTTTTTAATTAGCCCTTAAAAATGACTTTAAATGAAGATTATGCGTCATGTACTTCATCCGACGATGCAGTTTTACAAAGACCCTCCAAACGATCGACTGCTATCAGATAGTGAGAAAAGTTCATCGAGTAGTTCATCTGATATGATAAGGGCTTCCACAGTACATCAGCGCCGAGTCTGACAGTGAAACTGAAGGTAACAATGAAGATGATATACAAGAAGAGTCTGAATTAGCATATTCCTTTGGATAATCAAACCAAGATCACATTTTCGAATTCGCCTGATATCAATACGTGTCAATCGAAGATTTTTGATTATACAGAACCGCATAATTTTTATTTTCTTTTTGTCACGGATGAAATATTTCAAATTATCGCAAATCAAACGAATATCTGTACTGCGCAAACAAGGTCAAGACAGCGATCGTATCATCTAGATCAATGGCATGAAACAAATTGTAACGAAATAAAACGTTTCTTTGGTCTCATTATATGGATGGGATTAGTGCAATTATTGAAAATTGAGCTGTATTGGAGTAAAAATGAAGGATATAATCAGACATATCCACGTACAGTCATGTCAAGAAATCGATTTGAATTTGCGGTTTGTTCATTTTAGTAATAATGAAGAAAATGATCCTAATAATAGATTATTTAAAATTATTCATATTATCGATCATCTAAACAATAATTTTAAGAAATATAATCCAGATGAAATGTTATGCGTGGATGAATCATTAGTGCCATTTTGAGGCCGCATAGCATTTCGTCAATATTTAAAACAAAAACGTCACAAATATAGAATAAAAGTTTTTAAATTATGTAGTGGGCCTAGGATACACTTATTCATTTCAAATCTACACGGACAAAGACGAAAATGTAAATCGAATATCTGGAAACAAGTCGTCTGAGATTGTAATGTCTTTTTGTAAAGATATTTTGGGCAAAGGCGATACTATCTGCACACATGATTGGTACACAAGTGTTGACCTGGCGGAAAAATTAATTACAATGCACACACATTTAGTGGGTACCCTGCGAAAAAATCGGCGAGGCAATCCAAAACAAGTAGTGTCCCAAATATTAAAACGTGGAGTAGTTATCGCGCGAGAAAATGAAAATGATATAATAGTCTTAAAATGGAAAGATAAGAGAGATGTATTGATACTATTTACAAAACATTCAGCAGAAATGGCAACTGTACAGAAAAAATGTTGTTCATATGAAAAACCAAAAATAGTAGAATATAATTTAGGGAAATCTTCAGCCAATTTATCTGATAAAATGACTGCTTGTAGTTCACCACTGCGTAAAACTGTAAAATGGTACAAGAAATTGGCAATAGAGCTTTTAGTGAATATTTGTATTGTAAATTCAATGGTGTTATTCAAACAAGTAACTCAAAAAAATAAAAATTTCAATTTCCGATTTTAGGATAAAATTCGCAATGCATTTAGCGAAATGTTCTGATGATGAAGTTTGCATTTCTTCAAGTAACTGCTTACAGAAAAAACGTTGTCACAAATTAAAAAGAATATCCGGAAAAGCACGAAATGTAAGACGATTTTGCAAAGTGTGCTACGAAAAAAATTCAAAGCAGCTAGGGAGAATAAGTGCAAAAAATTCTACTAGAAAAGTGGTGACATATTGTGCCGATTATATTGGCTCACCTTTCTTTGCCTAGAGTGCTTCAAGATGTGATTCATCGCAATATGCACAGATAATATGTATATTTTTCATGTGTCAATAAAATTATTTTTATATGTTCTGTATGACATTAATTTTTTCAAACCATTATAGTAACAATGATATTATTGAAAAATTTATCAGTATCGATATTTATTCTAATTATGTATTTTTACTATTGGTCACGTCGCCGATCACCGATGGCTCCCACTGCGCTGCAGCCAAGTCGAGTGCCGGTCACCGGTGACCCTCACGGTAGTCAACGTGTTAATAATGCTTTGAGGAATATTACTCCATAAGTAAACGCAACAGCAAGGCACTCGTTCATCAGACGTTTACAAAAATGTATTAACTTTGATGATGGACACTTTGAACACCTATTAAAATAAATAAACAAATATTAACATAAAAAAATAATTATTAAGATTTATTGATTATCCTATACCGTTATAGCGTAAATTTGGAGTACAAGATTACTTGAAAGTCATGTTATTATAAATGGTTAAATTTCCTTTAAAATCAATTAAAACATCACCTATTTAACATCATATAATTCCATTTAAAAAAAAACATTAATAACTTTGAAATAACATTCAAAATGACTTAATACGACTTTTTAATTTCACCATTGTGTTTCTCCCTTTGACTCATATAACTTCTTCCTTTACCATTTTTTTGTATATATAAAAGTAACAGAGTTTGTAAAAGTTAAATAAAACACCCTATATATACTGGGTATCCTGTAACTTTTGACACACCCGAAGTGTGAAGGTAGATGAAGTCAAATTGAAAAGAAAAGTTCTGTACTATTTTCCTCTATAACTCTTCACAAAGGAATTATTATTGAGTAAAGTTTAGCCAATCAGCGCTGATCTTTAGCCAGACACACGTCAGTGAGCTGTGTGTCTGGTAGTGATGCGCCGCCGTAGCGACGGAGAGCTCTCGCACACAAGGCGCGTGGCTCACCGATGTGCGCCCGGCTAAAGAGGAGCGGTGATAGGACAGATTTCATTCGATAATAACTCCTTTATTAAGCGTTATAGAAAAAAAAATGATACAAGACGTTTGGCCCAATCTATCTTCACACTTCGAATGTGTCAAGAGTTATCGGATACCCTTTATGTAAATATATATATAAATGTGTGTGCATGTGTGTGTGTGTGTGTGTGCGCGCGTGCGTGCGTTAATATTCATAAAAAAATTTTACATTTTCTCTGAATCGATAACAATGATGTTTATTATGTACTTTATGTATAATTATTGGCTGAATATTAAAACTGATTTCGCATTAACTTAACATACAACGTACATAAAACGAGTACGAGTACTTTTATTTTAAATGCATTTTATACGTATATGTATTTACTGTGCCATTCTACATATGTGAAGTATATTTTTTATATAGTTTAAAATAAAATAAAACAAAAGGTGAGTAAGTCATCATAACAAAAGATAAGAAAAATCCCAGGTAAGGCGATATACCCAACGTTAATAACTTTCTTCAAAAGAAGTTATGTAAGGTAATTTTCTGTGCTTAAAAGGTTTTCCCTACGAAGGTACCAGAGGATTCCGAAGCAATTGTACTGTCATCGTGGACCAATTCTATCGCTACAACCTCATCGAGCAATCTCATTTTTAATTATATCCATACAAACACTTTGCGTTAATCTATAATAATTTAAATGATCTTTCATCATAATGAAAAATAGTTTTATCACTGCTTTTATTAACTATTTTATTATTAATAATAATTTTTTAATTGGTATTATATATGTTTACTTGTGCATATCATCGCATTATCACTTTAAAAAAACACACATATATAATTATTGCACATACAATTCATTAAGAATCGATTTATAAACGTCATTAGATGACATTTCAATACTTAGAGAATGATCTGCGAAGAAAGTTACTAACATTGATCGAAAAAGATATTTCCACGATTATCAAGCATGTTCATATCATCTCATGGCACTCCCGGCATTGCCATAAATCTATGTACATGTGCACATAAATATTGTATCATACAATATCATATAATTTTATATATACTTATATCCTTTATAATAAATATATTGATTTTAGCATTATACGTAATTAGCAATTGTTTATCCTTCTTTAGCCAAGTTAGACTTAAAGTTAAAATATATTTATAAATATATAGAAATATATATATTTTTATTGATTTTTTAGTGATCATCATCGTGAAAAACGAGAAAGAAAGAAAGAGAAAAGAAGGGAGAATAAAAAAGGGGGAAATTAATATAGGAAAAGAAATCAGTCAGAAAATGAGAGTAAAAAGGAGAAGAAAAACAGGAAAGAAAAAGAACAAAAGGGAGATAGGGAAAAGAGGAAAAGAGGAGAGAAAAAAAGGCAGAGAGAAAGTGGAAAAGGGAAGAAGGGAAAAAATCATATTGTATTAATAAAATATGAAATAAAAGATTTTGATATTAAATAACTTTGATATTAAAGAAGAAAGGAATAGCAGGCTAATTACAAGGGGAAAGGAAGCAGGATTATTGTTAGTATATTAATAAAATTATATTTTTTTTAAATAATTATAAAAATTGAGTTGTTTTATGGATCCAATTATAAAAAATATGCTATATATTAGTAAAACTTCTAATATAAAAGGCTAGAAATAGTTTACTATGTTTCAATTTTTTATAATATTAAAAGTAGATTTCTGTAATTCTTGAAAATTGCTTTTAATTATCATAATAAACACGTTTTAATTTTCTGATAATATTGATACATTTTTGTGTTAGATTAAATAGCCACAAAATTATCAACATATTTGTAATGAATCCACAGATATTTGTTTATATGTGTCAGTATCTGTCATATAAATCATATTTTTATTTGGATATTTTATTTCTCAGAATTAAATATATACTTATATGTTTGAACAATGTTGTTTTTTCAAAAAAGAAATATTAAATATACATATAATATTTCTATCCTAATTCTATACAAATATTTCGTGCGTGTTCCCTCTTATTCCAAATATTAGTCATAAACATCATTAATTATAAAAAAAAGTAACATTTACATGTAATAGATTATATAAGTTTTTATATAATGGGATAGATTAGATAAATATAGACAAAGAAGGAAGAATGTAATAAATATTACTTTTATGGATTTTTTGTTAAATACCGATAATTGTCTCATTTTTACACATTTTTTATTAATTAATTCTATATTTATTACACAGTTGATTCTAATATATTGTTTTTTATCACAATGTTAATATTATAAAATATTGAAATGGGCTTATAAAGTTAAATAAATTATGTGATACTTTTATATACATGACATAATTTTCGTACTTAGCATATATTGTAAATATTTACTCTTTTTGAGGTTATCATCGAATTATATAGGAAATGATAATATAATACTAATATTTCCATAATAATATAATAGTGAAAGTACATCAGTGGGGCTTTGTAAACACAAGGTATCTTATCGCAAGGCATATTATAGGAATATATTTCACTTGAATAATAATAATGTAATGGGTCAATTAGAGCCAGGCCGCGGTAATTAGTGAATATTGAATATTGTGATATTCAATATTGCGTGTTATTTATATTATATTGAAACAGAATACATAATAATAATGTCAGACGTTTTGGCTCATTTCGAGTTCTCTTCAATGATATCGAAGTAGACTTATAAAAACTACATAAACCTTATAAGAAATCGATGCGTCTCGAGATAGAGCGATAATATAGAGGAAATAAGCATAAATACATTGAAAGTGTACGGAAACGCATACAATATCAAAATAAAATCCATTCGCCGTGGATGAATTTAAATAATATCCGCCGCAATCTTTAGACATAACTGTCTTCCATACTGACCTCTTACTCTCATAGTGGTCTTACAAATAAAATTATACTGCTGTTGATGCATGTCGAATTTACAAACTTGAATTGGCGAATGATTGAAAGGGCGATGGATATTCTCATGACAAACTGAGGGAAAAACGATTTTGAAGCAAAATGGACTTCATGAGGGGAATTAAATGTAGTGTCCTGTCAACAAGATCTATAGAATCATATGATGAAGTTTAAAATATTGCATGGTCCAACATAATATTGTGATATTGATGATATTTTGAGGTAAATTAAACAAAATGATAAAAAATAATAAGTGAAAGACAAAATTATAAAAGAATCATTAAAAATTAATAAGATGTGACAAGTAATAAACTGATATGTCAGACGTAGGAGCGAATGTGTGAACGACGTGGGAACTTATTATTTTTTATCACATCGTCTAATTTATCTCAATATCATCATGTTGAACCAATATTTTAAACTTTTTCATCATATAGTTCTATAAATCTTGTTGACGGGGCACCATATTTCATCCCCCTCATGAGGTCTATTTTGCTTCGGAATCATTTTTTCCTCAGTTTGTCATGAGAGTATCCATCGCCCTTTTGATCATTTGCCAATTCGAGTTTGCAAATTCGTCATGCATCAACAGCGGTATAATTTTATTTGTAAGACCATTACAAGAGATCAGTTTGGGAGATGGTTATGTCTAACAATTGCGACGGATATTATTAAGTTCACCCATGACAAAAGGATTTTATTTTGATATTGTATACGTTTGTGTACACTTTCAATGTATTTACGCTTATTCCCTCTATATTATCGCTTTGTCTTAAGAAGCGTCGGTTTATTATAAGGTTTATGTAGTTTTTATAAGTCTACTTTGATATCATTGAAGAGAACTCGAAATGAGCCAAAACGTCTGACATTATTATTATGTATTCTGTTTCAATATAATATAAATATGTTCACGCACAGTCGGGCTCCAATTGGCCCATTATATTATTACTATCTAATTAGATCTTATCTTTCGATCCTTTACATTTTCATTCATTTTTTTATATTTCACTTGATTATCATTATTGTATTTATTTGAAAGCACAGCTTTGTTTTTTTTTTGTAAATAGAATAACTAAAACGTATTGACTCTTAAATGTACAAGCTACTATCACTGTCTATGCTATAATCTAATTTTTTAAGTTAAATTAAATTTTACTCTACGAAAATAAAAAAATATAACTAATGCATTTAAGAGTTAAAACGCTGCTCTCGACTTGTAGATTGTATATGATACAAATGTTCTTGAGACCTATCTATCACACTATAAATTGCACCAAAGTGTGTACAGCACTTGCACGCACCGAATTTCTGATTGCAGAATTCTGACTTGGCGCCGCCCGTTCATATCAACAGCCCCGGCGAGCCCAGATTCATCACTTTTTATCAGGCATTAGAGTCAGCTAGCATAAAAAACGAAAATCTGAGCGTGAATGATGTATCTCAGCGGCAAAAACTAACTGGCGGGATAACGAAGGTAGACTCTAACGCTACTGTACCTAACGGCATCAATAATGATACTGCTAACAACAATGATACCGCAAGCCCAAAATCCGCATCTATCGCGGCTACATCCTTCCCAGATATTTCTACTATAGATATTACCACTGCTGTTCAATCGGCAAACCTTTCGTTTGCTTCGAGATTAGCTACGGAAATTATCCCTCATAATAACTCGAAAATCATCTCGACGATGATCCCAATATCCGCAAATTCAGATACAAACGGGCAAACGACTACAGCACCTATTATGAAATCGTTCGGAATCAGCGCCTCTGATAATACAATGACAAATACATTGGCTAGCGCAAATATTTCGAACACCTTAATGTTACTTAATGTTACCACAAACAAAATAGTCACGATTGACACATCGACAAACGTTGATGTAACTTCGGATACATTGCCTTCCATGAAATTTACTTCGGAAAATGTTCGACCTTTTGAATCGGTGAATATAAGCGCTGAAACAATGGAGTTAATGGCATCATCCACTATTAAACCAGTCACAGATGTATTCACACCCGCCTCTGTGAATCTACAAATATCGACTAATATATCGGACACATCTTCTCCAATCACTGAAAGCGTTATTGTAACACAAATATCATCTGAAGCAACGACTATATCCGTGATGAATGATATATCTGAGAATATTGAAACGAACACCGTGCAACAATATGATAAAACAACGCCTCAAACGACAAAAATAAAAGATGTAACTGAAAATATAGAAATGAATATGATACAACAATTCGATGCAACAGTTCCGCCTCAAATGACGGAAAGTACGAGCACCATTGAATCCATAACGACAGAAGAAATTTCTAACGACATAATTGAGATTCAAGTAACGCAAGCACCTATTATATCTACGTTTCACATACGCTTTATCGATATCGCATATAATATTTTATTGCATTTGCAGGACTCCACAGTTAGGACACCTATTGAAAAGCCTACTACTACCACTATTTCCTCCAAACTATTCAACACAATATTGGATTCGTTTATAAATACAAAAAATTTGGAAGAGACGACTACCTTACGAGAAACTAATTCGGGGAACGTCGGAATAACAACTATTCAAGATGTCGATATCGAATTAATAACGACGCAAACAACGACAATGAGACCAGAACAAAAAAATATAGTAAATTTGGTTACTGCGTTTTCAATCGCACACAATCGATCTAATGATCAGAAAACAAGTGCATTGAATATGTCAAATTCGAATACAACTCAGAATGCAAAAGATTCATCAATAGACGCAGAAATCATGACTAGCTCGCGACTTGCCGATTTGATTATGAAGAACGATTCACAGTCGTCTAATGATACATTGCTTACTAAACTAATGACTATTGCGAAGACACTCTTCTCGGAAGAAATAAATGAAACGCGACAATCGTTATTCATGTCAGATCAAATTAATGATTTTAAAATAACTATTGTTCCAGATATAAATAACTTGACTCAAGCTGATGGCATGATAAAAAACGATGATAAAAATCAACTCATGCTTTCGAACAATATGTCAAAAAAAATTAATGCGTCTGCCGAACTGTCGACCGTTTTAGAAAAAACTCTCGAACGTATAAATATCATAACATCCAGAAATGAAACAGAAGAAAGATCTAATCGCGGCCCTATTGTAGGATCAGAAATTTTGTTAATGGAACTTAACACCCAACCCACTGATATCACAAATTCAATTGATGTAGGTGATATTATTACACCTTAAATATTTCTTTTTCAGACAAACATCGAAGCATCAAACATAACAATGTCGATTAGCATGAGTTCTCTAATTATTAACTAATTATTAACATGCTCGATTAAATTATTACACAATTATCTAATCCAATTCAATTGTCTGATAATGATACCTAATCTACGATTTTAAATATTGATTCTAAAAATTCAACAAAATTAATTTATAATTCTTTCAAATAATAATATTGAATCATTAAATCGGAATTTATTACTATTAATAATCTTTTTATAATAAATTCTATTAACGCGATTATAAAACAAGTACTCTTTACAATGTAAAAAAATTTGCGATATATCAGATATTTTCGCGAAAATGATAGCAGAATTAACTACTTGTGTAACCATAACGAAGATAAACATTGCGCGAACGATTGCTGTAAATGCTTCTAGTCAGGCACCAAAACTTACATTACAATAGAATTTATATCTGAGTAATAGATTACGAAAAATTGATGCCTTATAATGAATATATCAGATATCATTACAACGCTGTTAACAGTACCCGATGATAACGCGATTAATATAAGTGATTTATCTAGTTTAATGTCTTCCAACATGGAATCAATTCGTAATCTAGTAAGCTCCACTGATACTACCACTATTAATCAATTCAACAACATAACAACAAGTGTTCTTTAAACACTAAGTAATCTCGTAAGTGAAACACCAAATCTTATTGCCCGTTTCCAGGATACAATGACAACAACAATTGCCCAAGGGACGGAGATCGGCTCACGAATCATCCAATCTGAGCAACCAACTGAAACCACCATTACTAGCATTTTTACCACATCCTCTGAATTTCCCACGGTCGACACAACGACTATCATATCCTCATCAATTGAACCGATAACGGACACTGCGACAACGACGTCGACGATACCGACAACGACTCTTCAAACGACATCAACGAAACCGTCGCAAGCCGATTTAGCTACCACTACCAGCTTCATGCCCGAGGCAACCACTCCAGTTATCAATATTAACGAAAACCTTATCTCTACCGAGACGACAATTATCGATACTCAAAACACCATGGTTGCTTCAATTGAATCAGAGGAACTGACGACAACAACAACAATCACATCACCCATGAGTATGCCGACGACAACAACTATATCACCGACCACACAAAGTACTACTTCAGAACGAGTAATATCACATTCGCCATCTTTGGGTATTATAAATATGGGATCCTATCTAAGATCTTTTGGTGGCAATCAGGCGACGACACCAGCTTCGAGATTCAGTTCTTCCAGCAAAACACCAATTCGCGATTATCAAGTTTATGGTATTTATCCCAACAAAACCATCGTGCGGAAGCGACCGGAGGACAATCTGATCGATGCCAGAAATATAAATAGTCCGTATGTAATATTTGGCATCTTCCCGGACGGCAGATTGGTTCGCAAGTTTCCCAACGGAACAATAATATCGGATTCACCTAGGAATCCGGTCGAGGTTGTGTTTACGCTTAGCACTACCACTACTACTAACCGACCAGCATCCAGGCCATATTATAACCAGGTTAACCAAGCGGGCACTTATAACCAATATAAATCTCCGCTATACTATAGTAACTCAATGTACTATAGTAAACCCGTGGACAAGCTGACGGGAGACATCCAGAATCTCGGCCCTGTTGATTTTGGATTTACCGATAATGCGATCGGCGTTCCCTCTGGAGTTGGCCCAAAATTCGCGACATCATTTGGTCCCCCTGCTAGCACTCCGTGCGCAAACAAAATGGTATTTTTGTCTGATCTCTTCATCAAAATCATATCAACTTTAACTCATACTTTATTTTGAAATTTGATCAAGAATCTCTCGGTATTTAAAGAAACTTTGTTCTAAGAAACAATTATTCTAACGGAGTGTTTTTAAGGTCTTCAAAAATCATTGCTGCATGAGGATATGAATAAAGTAGTTTAATCATTAATAGAAACTATGATTACAAGTTAAAAAAAAAAAAAAATACCGGAATAAAACCAGCTGTTTCTTATAAGTTTTTGGCTGAATACAAATCCGGTAGTGAAATAGCGCCATCACTTCATAATCTTGAGAAATTTGCAATTAAAGTTGCAAAAAAGAACTATTTTCAAAAACTTTATCGTAGTATAGCTACAATATGTGACGTGCTGGAAAAGTTCTATTACAATCAAAATAATGTTGTTAGAACTTTTAACCCACAAAGGGAATTTTTAGTGTCGGTTATGATTAATAAAATAATTATATATATACCCTATTAAATATGGGACGTATTGCAGAAATTATGTGACTTAGATCACGACGATTTACCAAAAAGCTTTCAATTTTGTTTATTTAAATTTATGAATTTTTTAGGCGCTAAATACGAATCTAATGTTAAAACTGTCAAATTCAAAATGGTGGATTCAATACGGTAGATGTCAAAACTTAAATTTTTATAATATTGAATCCGTTATATTAAGTCCACTATTTTGAATTTAATAATTTTGATATTGGATTTTTATTCAGTGTTTTAAAAAATTTTTAGATTTAAATAAACTTAATTAAAAATTATTGATTAATCGAATTAAGTTACATCTAATTTCTGCAACATACTCCATATTTAACCGTGGAACACCTTATTAACCATAATCTTATTAATCATAATCAAAAATTCCTTTTATGGATCGGAAGTCTAACAACATACTTTATGTTGATTATAATAAAACTACTTCAGTACATATTGTAGCTATAATATGACAAAATTCGTGAAAAACGCCATTTTGCAAGTTTCATTGCAAATTTCTCAAAATTCTGACGTGATGGAGCAATTTCACAACTGGATTTGTATTCAGCGTCTAAAATATACCTATAAGAAACGACTAGGCCGCTGTTCGAAAAAAAGTCATTTTTTGTTGAACAGTTATATATCAAAAGACATGATAGTATCTTGTGCCACGTTACCCACAGCAACAATATAACAGACCGTGTATCTATATACAAACTGCTCAGTTGCGAATATCTTAAATTATTGGATCTCAGTAACAACTAATGTTGTTCTACGTACACTAAAAAGGGAGATATTACAATGTAAAATTGTGATATAAAAATGTGTTTGTGTGTGTGTGTGTGTGTGTGTGTGTATGTGTGTATGTGTGTGTGTATGTGTGCGTGTGTGTGTGTGTGTGTGCGTGCGTGTGTGTGCGTGCGTGTGCGTGCGTGTGCGTGTGTGCGCGTGTGTATGTGTGTGTGTGTGTGTGTGCTGCGCGCACGCGTGTAGGTATCTGATCATCATAGTCATTTTTTTATTCTTTTCTATTACATACATTTGTCTTTTATATATTATAAAAAATTTTTGTACAAATTGAAATTTTTATCACAAGATTGCTCTAGCAATTCTTACAGTATGATATTACACCTTACAAAGTATGATATTTTATATTTACACAGTTATACAATTACACATACATGTGAGATATTATTGTATTACATTGCAGATATTTTAAAAATTCAACTTTCACCAATTTTATTTTCATAGTCAAACATTAACGATTTATTAATTTTTCGATTTTCTTGTGATATTATCATCTCGTTTTATGGATGCAAATGATATCATGATATAAAGATATTATCAGAAAAGGATATGTGATTTGAAGTGATAAGTATATATTAGAAATGCAGATTAAGAGGCAAAATTTTCAACAGTACATATGAACTAACAATAAGTATTTTGCTTTAAGAATAAGAGTAAAGCAAACAAGAATGAAATATGTTATATTTTCTGCAAAGGTAATTATTATTCACTGACGATTCTGCTGTTTCACATACACATACACACACACGCACGCACACACACACACACACATACACACACACACACACACACACACACACGATTTAATATACATTTTTTTCTATTCCATGGAAAAATATATATGTTTAAATTTTTCTGTGCTGTTCTTTCTGTACAATAAAATTATTAATTAAAATCCCTAATGAAGCCTATTAAAAATCTGATCATTCTATGTGTGTTATTAAGATCCAATAATTCAAAGATCCAAATAAGATATTTTTACTTAGACAGTTCTTGTCAGTAAAAAAAAAATAATTTAACTTGTAAAAAATTATCTTTTCAACAAAAGATGAAAAATCTAAGCATGTTTGTTCAAAAAATTGTACAAAAAAATGTTAACTTAATACAATGGAATTTTTCGAAATAATACACCTTAAAATTGTAGATAACATTTCAGATGCATTAGATTATTTTCAAGCAGTGTGAATGGGGGAATCTACGTCGATTTGTAGGCGCAATATTTTCTTCCGACAGTATATTTGAAAGAACATATGTAATGTGAGTGTAATCTCATTATAATGGACTAAATTCCCATACAGTCTATTTCGAGGTTTCACTCACAAGGCAAAGCAGCATTATTTTACTGTCTATTGCTCAAATTTATCTTTCTTACAAAAATCATGATAGAAAAAAATTGCACCAATTTAAAATAAAAAGATTATTTAAACTTATATATTTTCGGTAAAACTCTCGAAGTTGGGCCTATACGCTGATAATCTTGACCTTGACATATGTTGTCAAGAAAGTTCTTCTAAATAATTTGCAAGAATTAAATGGCGGACGGCATTACTTTAGAAGATATAACAGTAATTATATAGAAAGAGGACAACCTCATGTATGATTTTGGTTTTGAAATATGTTGTCAAAGTCATCATCCTAAGTGATTCTGATCTTGAAAAAACGCGGTCCTGATCCGTTTAAAATTTATAAAGCATTAAAGAGTGAACTTCACTTAGTATTGTAAAGTACATGTGTGGACACATGTATTTTGACCCCCTATGGGGAGGCCCCGCTTCTGGAAGATATAACCTAACCCAAATCTATATCTGATTTAATTATATGTTGTGCCTCTGCGGGGGAGGCACGGGGTATTTGGGATCTTTGCCACTAAGGGCTTAGGAGCCGAGGACCGGGTCG
>JBCEWD010000005.1:709445-721878 GCA_039654425.1 Cataglyphis rosenhaueri | reverse complement strand
TATAAGTATACTTCTGCTTTTATAGGTATACTTCTAATTTCTAATATTTCTAATTTTAATGAAATGCAATTTAATACTTTTTTGCAGGTCAAAAATATCATGCTACACACAATGCTGCACACAAATTATTATTGTAAATTTGTAAATAATTATATCACATATTTAAAGCACTTTGTGCTTTGACTGTCAATGCTTAACATCATCATGCAAATCATTTTCATTTGCACTTTTGGTTTTTACGTTATATCTTTTTTCTGTTAAATATATATACAATAGCAAATTACATGTTTTACTAATATACATACTAAAAATATTTGATTAGATTTTAATATATAAGAAAAATTCTATTAAAATTCATTATACTTTACCAGAACCTTTGTAAATTCAAGTTTATCTAAAGGTTAAAATTTTTTTAATTTTTTTAAGGGACCTAATATATTCTCTGTAAATATTCATAAAAGATTATTCCTCGCTATTTATATCGCCACTTAGATATGTTGTAGGGGAGATTATTCTGAGTACTTCCTCGTAAAAATCAAGTAGATGGCATTAATTTAGGAAACATAACAATAGCAAAGCTCAGTAGCAAAGTTTGACGTAGTTTAAAGTTTATGTATGGCATAATAATCTGTTACTTTTTGACTAGAAAATATTGTTTATGACTTTCATGCGTGGAGACGAGCAAATCTTCTTCTCTTGCACCTGCATTCAAAAATAATTCTAATTCAACCTTCCTCTGAGAAGTGAAGCATTATTCTCATATACATATACCAAGATAGCAATACTTGATGATCAGATTTTATCACGCCATGATCTTTTGATATTTATAGTAATTAGACAACACAAAACGCGCGCTTTATGTGTGTCATTTATTTCTTTTTTTTTATTATATATTTTTAATAACACAATTTTCAATACACTATTAAACTCTTAAAATAACTGTCAAAATACAATGCTCACGAAGTAAGCGCAATGACAAAACCAATCAACATCGCAGAAAAGAGGCAACAATGGTGTTTTGATATTGATTGCCAGTACTGAAAATCTGTAACATACGTGACGTAAACTATATATTTTCAGTGGAAGTTAATATCGGAACATAGCCAATAACTGTGATATATTTGAGATTTGACTTTGCTTGTCTTTTTCAGAAAGGGATATGATATATTTCAGTAAACATTGTTTATTGCAATAATTCTATAATGTGAAAATAACAAATAATATCAAACTATAACCTTTCTTTACAACATATCTAAATAGCGATAAAATTAATGAAGTGTGATTTTTTATGCATATTTATCGTATCTTCAAAAAGCTACATATACTGCATTTAAACATTTATGTCTAGCATTATAATAAATTGTATTCTGGCAATTGCACATTTTTAATATTATAGTAAATATAAATTGAATCTGATTATTCCTAAATAAAATTGTTAAAAAAAACAATATTTTTTTTAAAGTTTCAAAACATATAAATTTTTATTATATATCACTACAAATTTATATTTGAAAAGGATAAAAACTTTATGAGTTTTACGTTAAAAGATAAAACAATATTTAAGATATAATCTATATGGAAAGGTATTAAAAGACATAAAAATTTAATATTTTTTATTACATAATAAATTATTTAATATCATATAAATAAATACAGTTGCATTTGGGCTTTTTTGCACTATATCTTGAAGAAGACAATATGTTTATAAACTTTATTTGTGCATATTCATATTATGATCACTTTTTGGCAATATTATTAAATACGTGATGTAAATCTTTCAGAGCGATATTTTATTAAACACCCGAATGAATACGTTGCCGAATGTAGCTTCTATGTATGGTAAACTGCAAGATCCAATTGGCTCTTCTATCATCAAGGATCATGAAAGTAGTGAAGCTTCTCGAATAAAAATAACATCTAATCAACGCAGTTCTGTATATATCGGACAGGTAGTAAGAGACGTGAAATATTACGGAACTATATAGTGATTAAGCGTAAAAATAAAAATATTTTGATTTAACTATGAATATTTCAGGATAAATTTATTAATTATCAGATTGACAGTGCACCTGATATCAATTCAAAAGTGGTTGATGTGAAAATAAATTCAGTGGCTGTAAGTAATTAAATATCGTAGAACTTAATATGATAATTTCACGATGAGTGGATTTTTTAATCAAACCAAAAAATATTTTTTGTAGTATTAATAAATTTTCTTGCTTCCTGCTTGTTAAATCACTTCGTATTTTTGAAATCACTATGCTTAGGTTTTTTTCATTTCTTAGAGTAACAATAAAATGATATTTCGCATACTGAATGTAACTTGTTACAAAAATATATCATAATATATTTATCCCCAAATATTGTGTAATATTTTCTAATAACATATCAAAATTAAAGTTAATAAAGCTAATAAAGATAGTGAAAAAATAGTATTTCTGAAGTACAAACTATGGTTATTATAGATGTAAATAAAAATTATCGCGCGCAATAAGAAAAAAATACATACTTACAGTTTATAAATATATACATATATTTAATATACCCAGTGTGTTCAAAAAGTTCGGAAACTGATTTTTTTTTAATGTATTAATGACTATCTCTTAATTAATACTAGAACTAGATAGTACCAATCTTTCTGAGTCTCTCATAACATTTTCTTTTTATAATAGTTGCATTTGGTGCAGTATTTTTTTAGTAGTGTACATTGAAAGATTATTTGTTCTTTCTGCGTTGTCACGATTTCAAGCAAGGGAGCAACCGGCCGATTAAGTTTTACTTTAAAAGTGGAAAAAATATTTTTTCGAGATGTTATGGATCAACTTTTGAAGCAAATTTGACGTGTCAGATGCGTTGTCATGGAGAAGGAACCATTCATCCAATTGTTAAAACTCAGAATTTAAAACGTCGAATTCGCCTCAAAACTACTAATCTACTTAAACTTACTCAAGAAATACTGCACCTAACATAACAAAAAAATTATGAAAGACTCAGAAAAATTAGTACTATCTAGTTCAAGTATTTATTGAAAGGTAGTGTCATTAGTGTCTTTAAAAAAATCTCTGAACATTTTGAATGTATCGTATATATAGTTTATATTTGTCATAACTATTATTAAAATGTATAATTTTTTATCATTATAAAGATTATTAAAAAAAATTTTTTAATTTTGTTATTAGACTTCTATGAATGAAGGTGTAGCATCATCTATGACATCGATCCCATCTTTTGAAAATTTGCTGAGTAACCAATCGGGTGATGGTATAGTAACATCACCTTCCGGTTTTCCTTGGAAGGATCCCCTCGATCAGATATTCGGTATTGCTACTAATTCATCTATACAAATAGCATCCATGGCATCGAATCAATTGGTGCGTATCAATAACACATAATATTGTGATTATTTTCTCATATAAAATAAAACTATAATAAAATTTAACTAATGTTTAATGCTGTTAAGAAATGTATATTATTACAAATGAATATTATTGAATATTATTACAATATTAAAGAAGCAAATTGAACATTATTACGATATTAAAGAAGCAAGTTGAATATTATTACAATATTAAAGAAACAAGTTGAATATTATTATAATATTAAAGAAGTAATTGTGTTAAATAATCGATTTCTTAAAATTGTTATATTTATAAAGAGAAATTAGAATAATAAGATATAGATAACAATTTTAAATATCTGTTACGTGTGTCTTCTTCGTTTTCCTCTATTTCATATTTTCTATAAATATGTTTTGTATTATCTATAGAATGAAACGACCGGAAATAATGGACCGATTATGGCACGTCCTATAAATCCCTTAGTGGAAGTCTTCACGCCCGTTATAAGTGATGTAACTCCAACAAACTCCAACATTGAAAGCAAACCAACAACCATATCAATTAGTTCGATTACAACTACTACTCCTATTACCACCACCATACCGATTACAACTACTACTCCTATTATCACTACTATACCAATACCAACTACTATAGCAACAACTACTGCGGCTACTACTACAACTACTACTGCAACTACAACGTCTACTGCTACAACAGCTGCAACTACAACGTCTACTGCTACAACAGCTGCAACTACAACTACTACTATTTCGACAACTACTGCGGCTACTCCTACAATGACTACAATAAATCAAACAACAAGTAGTACATCTGCTCCCCGGCTTATAACAACTACTTCCTCCATAAATATTTCATCGGATATAACAACACATTCAAATATAGTCTCGCCTACTGCGACAATATCAGCGGACAATATACTAAACAGGTTACAGATGAATACCAAGGAGAACGTCTTTGGTACAACATTCGAAGATTTAACTTTCCTAAATTCATTGGTAAACCAATTTCATTTTTTTCTAATTTGTATCAGTGATTTTTTTTAAATATAATTAATTTCACTAATTATTTACAATATAGGATATTTCGATAATGACATTAATCTTAGTAATGTAAAGGTGAGAATCTTTTCTAAAATTCACATTAACTTTGTTTTAATCCACGCTCGTATATAGTTTTCACGATATAATTAAATATATAATAATTAAAAATTTTTCACACAATTTTTTGCGCAAAATTCGATTCACTTTACTAAAATAAATGCATGACCGATTTAATTCTTCTTTCTATATTCTTTCTCTAAAACAATTCTAATTTTAATTTGAATAAATATACTTATATAATATATAATATATAGTATATTATAATATATATAGTTATACAGAGTGTCCTAAAAATTTTGACACACCCGAAGTGTGAAGGTAGATTGAGCCAAACTGAGTCGAAAAATCCTATCCCATTTTGCAAAATTCGCAATAGTTTTTGTTATTAATTGAAATATGTGAGCTAATGAGCGCGTTGGAAAGCAGTAGGCCGGTATCGGCAGGCATATACGACGGATTACTTGTGTACATCTCTTAGTAACAAAAGCATCATCTAAACGAGAGGAGTCACGCTGTCTCCTCTTGCTTAGATGATACTTTCGTTGCTAAAAAACGTACACAAGTAACCCGTCATACATGCTTGCCGATACCGGCCTATCGCTTTTCAACTCGCTCATTAACTCACATATTTTAATTAAAAAACTATTGCGAATTTTGCAAAATGGTATAGGACTTTTCGACTCAGTTTGGCCCAATCTACCTTCACACTTCGAATGTGTCAAAATTTTTAGGACACCCTGTATAATATATAATATACTTATATAATATAGTAATAAATTAATAAGGCGTCATTTATTATTTATTAAAAAGTTATTAATAAATGAACATGTGCATATAAGTTTCAATATAAACTATCATAAAAAATTCAATATTGTGTGAACATACTTTATGTAAATATTATTACGTATACACAAACCATACTTAACAGATACAAAAATTTTTATTTGGGATAAATCAAAATATCAAAAATATTTTATTTAAAATAAATCAAAATATTAAATATTAAAGTAAATACATTGGTTGATAATTGTTAGAAATAAATTTTCTATACAATACGATTCTCTGTTTACCTAGATTTGTCAACTATATTTAAGCGAGGAAGAATTTCTATATGAGATTGATATTTTCTGCACAAAATAAAATTTCCTTCATCTAATATTTTCAATACAAAACAAAATCTATACCTTTCTAATAAACAAATATGCACATTTATATACTTTTTGTAGATTTACAATTTACATTTACAATGTAATTATAGATCTCGTTTGTCAGATTTTATTTTTTTATTCACTAAAAAATACTCAAATAGCTAAATTTTTATTTTTATTTGTAATTTTTATTAATAATTTTTTAATAAACAATGAGCGCGACAGCTAAGACTTTTTACAAATTACAGAACCGCGATAACATATGTCAAAGTCAAAATCACTGATAACTGTTTATATATACTTTTATAATATAAAAAATATATTTATACGTTTATAATATAAAGTTTATTATTAAATTTAATTAAATTACATCGCGAGATTTATGTATGAGCATGAATAGATAAAACAGGATTAACATATGTGAAAATCAAAGAAGTAATCGGAGAAGTGTCTTTTATTAATATCATTTAAATAATTATCATTGTTTCTTCTATTAAAAGTTTTAGGAATATTAAGGTATTTTATATTTTATAATAAATCATAAATAATATGATAATGTTTTTTGCAGTTACAGAACAACAACGTTAAAACTACATCGAAAACACTAAATGATATAGAGCAAATGTTAGCAAACAGGGTGAGCAAAATAAATAGTAATATTTATTTAAGCATACGTTTGAACAAAATAATATTTGTAATATAAAAACATGTTTATTTTTTTATTGTTGACTACATACAATTAAATGAATATGTATAATTATATATTTTTTTTTTAGATTTTAGCATTGGCTAAACCTGGATTGACACGATCGCCAAAATCGATAAAAACCATAAGCCCAAATAGTGTTCTTAATGCAATTAAAGATTTTCCATCATCTGAGTCATCTTCCGAGCCAATAATAATTGATTTATTGCCGTCTTTGTCAACGCCATCACCAAGCATTAGTGCATCAACTACAAAGAAATATACAGAAGCAGAAACCGCGTTGGTACAACCTAGCACCATGCCACTTACTACGACTAAGGCACCAGTTGTTATTACTGCTAAATCTAAAACGACAATACAACGCAAGACTACTACTCAAGCACCCGTAGGATTTGGTGTAAATTTATGGCGGGCGTTATTTGGGAGTAACCGCTTTGAAGTGTCCACAATAGCGAGTGCTAAAAAGAATCCGAAGTCCGTGACTCCAAGATCAGTTCAAGCCACTCAAAAGTCCATTGCGATTACTCCGAAACTAGTACAGATTATAAGATCAACTACGCCTATAAGTCATATAATGTCTGCGATTAAATCACATCCAACGCCGAGAAGCGTCAACATCTCAGATATCCAAGTGATTTCGACCAAATTGCATGCAGATAATGTTAAATTCGTCTCTGCTTCAACACTAAGTCCTATTTCAACACAACGAACACTTTTAAATAATCCAAATCCTAGATTGAACGATGTTTCTACATCTACATATTCATCCAAAGACGATGCGAAATTCTTGGCTGCGCTCTTGCGATCCATACAAACAGGTATAAAAATTGAAGTTTTTTCCTTTCTATATAAATACATCTCTTTCTATAAAATATTATAATAAAACGCGAATTTAATTAAGATTATAATAATATAGATTCGATTTAATTTGATTTGTAATTGCAAAAACAATTTCAAAAATGATTATTATTTAAGCTTGCTTAGATTGGTTCAAATAATGTTTTTTCATATTTTGTGAAATTAATGAATTTACTTGTAAAATTTTTATGATTCCTAAATTTAGGACCATGCAGAAATTAACAGATATGCAAAAATTTTTTTTTTAAATAAAGAACTAATGCTACTTTCAAAATTATCCATTTTTTTTTTAAGGAATTTTTATTAATCTATAATAAATTTTCAAATTAGAAACAAAAACGAGCACTTCCACAACGACACCTAAAATAATTGAGGATGACGAAGCTTTCTTGAGAGCAATTTTAAATAATCAAGCTAATATTTCTACTGTGATACCATCATCTACCGAATTGAATCCTGCTGCTTTGCTGGCATTACTTTTAAAGCAACAAGGCATAGAACCATCGACACCAGCAATAAAATTCAAAGAACAATTGCAATTAGCTGTAAGTAATGTTTTTTTCTGATATCTTCAAGATTTTCTTCAAGATTTTCTACTAGGTATAGTTATTTATTAAAATGTAAATTTATTAAAAATGTTTCTACATCTATATAAATATCTATATAAAAAAAATCTTGACGTGCACAATAATATTAGAGTACATAAAAAAATACTTAATAAATAAATAATGTTTATTCGCATATTGCAATATATTTTTAATTATGAGTAATCGAAAATTATTTAGAATTATTATAAATTACTATAAAAAATCTGTATATTAAAACTTTAAATAATATATATTATTCATGTAATTTTGCATTTCAGCTAATTTCAAGTTAGGATTAATAAAAATTTGATTTCAAAAATTTTTTTTAACTGATAATAAAATAGGATGTGCGTGTGTGTGCGTGCGTGCATGCGAGCGTACGTGCGTGCGTGTGTGTGTGTGTAATTCATGAAAAATGTAATAATTTCGAAAAATCTTGTATTTATCAATGGTCAAAAAATTTAGAAGAACAAGATCAAGAAACAAGCACATAAAAAATTATTTTATACAATTTCTCTATAAGATATTTATTTCGAAACTTTTTTCACTTAAAAAATTGATGTGTATATCAGAATCTGGACTTAACTACTAGTCGATCAATGACAACGACCACAAATAGACCGGCCCTCAGTTCGAGCACTCAATCTGCAGTTAGCATGAGAAGAACAACTACACCAAGACGGAATACACCAAGACAATCTTCGAAATCATCAGAACGAATTCCATTGTCTCCTAGTTCAACATATCCACCTCCTCTTTTCGGAGAAAATTCGGGTAGTGGATTGATCACTGCTACTAGAGCCATCGGTCAATTCCTTGGCGCTGCTATTACGGTAAATATTTTTCGTCATGAGAGAATTATTGCTAGTTGTTTTTTTTTTCTTTTTTGACTGTAACAAATTATGTAAAAAATTATATTATATAGAACTTTTAAATTTTATATCCTACTGTACAGTAAATTATAAATTAGTATCTTTCGTTTTAAAATGTTGTTTAATAACTTATTACGTACATTTATTATTATAAATTACAATTAGATTTCTTTTATAAAAAAAAGAAAAAAAATATTCTTTAAAAATTCAATATTATTTTTAAAAAATAAATTATAGCTACATAAAATAAATTATAAAAAATTGTGCAAATTAGAAACTTGCACATTGCTTTCTCATTTTATTTCCTTTTTCCTCCATAATGTCAGTAATCGTAATTATAAATATGTTCAAATGCAATATTGATCTTTAATGATACTTTATTCATGTAAAAATATTTAGCCCGATTTCTCAAAATATACGAAAGTTAGAGCAATCACACTCTTTTCTGGAAAATTTCAAAATTTCATAAAAAATGAACCCTTTCATCAATTCTCATCAAATTTAATATCAACCATTCTTTAACGATATTCTATTCATTTAAACATATTTAGTCTTAATTTTAAAATTTGCGGAAATTAAAACAACCACACACTTTTTTGGAAAAATTCAAAATTTTATAAACCTTCCCAACGATATATTTAAGTGGCGATAAAATCGATGAGCTATAACTTTTTATGCATTTACCAAATTCAATTCACTAATTAACCTTTAATGATATTCTATCCATGTAAAAAGATATATCTCAAAATTTGCGGAAGTTAGAGTAACCATGTCCTTTTTATGTACATATATACATACAAATATTTGTAAAAATGTGATTTTTCAACATTTTAAAATATTCTGAACACATCGGCATCAAAAATTGAAAAAAAAAATGTATGAAAACAAACCTTTCTCTATGAGAAAAATATGTATAAATTAGTTTTCTTCTAATTATTTTATTTTCTGTTATTCACAAATAAGAATTATTAGATAATTAAAAGAATAAAATAAGAAATTTTTCATTTCATATTCTATATATCACAAATATTAAAATAAATTTTTTTAAGTGTTTTTTTATTAACATTTTTATTAACATTTCTGTTTTCATTAGGGTGCAGCTCAACAATTACAATCTTTTCTAAGAAATGGCACCAGAAGCATACCTGGATAATGTTAGAAAAAAAGAAGATAAATATATATTCATTTCCGTTTGAGAACAAAAATATCAGAATTGATATTATATTAGTTAATTAAGTAGGATCTTAGACAACACCACGTCCAAAATCGGGGCATAAAACGGCTTAACTCTTTTGCTACGAGCATCCTCCGAGAAGTTCACGCTGAATGAGACGCCGCCAAAAATATATATACTGCGCGCGGACAGTCATCAGCGGTTGGGTTTACGTCTTATTCCTATAAAAGTTACTTTGATGATGCTTTTTGAAAGAAAAAGAAATTTTTTTAAAAGATGATTTATAATTTTAGTCGCCTGTCGTATGTATGTGGCATCTTATGGAGAGCGACTATATAGTCGCCCGTCTTAGCGAAAGAGTTAAAGATATCTTAAAAATGTCGTAAAAACGTCTTATGATATAATGTCTAAAAGACATCTTATGACGTTTTTAAAATGCCTTATTGACACGTTTTTAAGATGTCTTATGTTCCGATTGTGAACATGATGTTGTCTGGAATTATGATTACCATTGAAAACGCATATAATAACAACATAAAAATCGATGATAGAAAAAATTAATCAAAACGACAACAACTAACCCAGTAAACACCGTTATATTAATGTAATATAAAATTATGTTATATATTATATAAGTACGACACAGTTGAATATTATAGATAATATTATATAAATATTATCGTTAAGCTACTGATTGATTATAACTTTCTACTCATAAATGTAACATAATATAATACAATATCATTGTCACATCGTAATTATATTCTACATAGCACTAACGACTGATGAAACGTAATTAAATAAATAATAAAATATATAAATTATATTTATTTATGATAAAAACTTAAGATTTAATTTGGATCTCTTATGTTTGTCTTATGTTAGCCGTTCTTTGTAGGCTATATATATTTGTAACGGAAACTTGAACATGAGATAGTTTTACCTGTTTTTGTCGCATAACGACGAGTAAAGAAACAATATTGCAATAATGTTTTAATATAATATCGTTGTGTAACGTTGCAAAATAATACATATGAAATATTGCAGTTTTATATATAGATAATTTACATTATATTAAAAAAATTAGAAAGGACATAAAAAGCAATTAATCCACAGACAAAAATTAGAAGGGACATAAAAAGCAGTTAGTCCACAGACATAATTTTGTTACATTATTTGTTGTTGCCACGTTATATTATTGCAACAAACAGTGTTTACTGGGAAGCTTTTTTAACTATTGTATTATAAATAAGTTACTAAGTTACAATGAATACAAATAAATTATCTTTTTTTTTAAAAAACAGTTTTCTTAGAATAAACAAACTGCAGTATATATTCAAACTTATATCAAATATTTAGATTTTTTAATACGGATTTTCTCTAATGATATTCGAGTAATTTTAAATCAAATGATATAATGGAAAGCTAAAATGTCAATATCTTGATCAAACATTTCCTACTAATACCCAATTTAAAAAATAATTTAATATTATATTAATTTTTATATTAATATAAATTATAATAATTAATATTATAATATTTATTAATATTATAATACTTTATTTGTCGTTGTTAATTATTACTCGAATTTGAAAAATGGCACTCGAATTTAACACTCATAAAATTTTAAGAAAAGAATTAATTAAAAATTGTCTCAAATTCAATGTCCAAATCTCAATCTCATTTTTAAATTTTTGTGTAACTATATTTTGTATAAGAATTTTTATATAAAGAACACTTATGTACAAAAATAATATAATACACGAAGAAAATTTCTTTTTATAATACCACAGTTTAAATACTAAAAGAATACAGCATAAATACTTTATATGCACAAATAAACTCGAAGATTTATAAAACTAATTTTTCCTTAAAATCTCCGTACAATTTTACAACAAATCATGAAAATTTTACAAAAATATTTTTTTTCAAACTTTTATTGTTTGCAGTAATAATTTACAACGATAATATTGAATGTATATTATTTTTAAACGGTTTGTAAACATTTCCAGAGTAAATCCATTGATTTTTTTGGACATGAGCTTATGGAGATGTTTGTAACAGTTAAATATAATTAAGATAATATCAGCGCAATGTATTTAATTTTGTTGATTCTATTATCCATACGTCTTCTTTATACATTTTTTTTATTTATACTTTTTTTGTAATAAAGTAAAATTGTATATGTGTGCTCTGATTTTTTATTATTTGAATACTACGTACAAATAACTAAAATACTCTACCTAGAAAACACACAGTTATGTTGATGTAATATTCCTATTATGAAAGTAAATGTTATAAGTAACATTACCAGTTTGCTACATGTAACTTATTTTACATGTAGCTTGCAATTTTCTATTTATGCATATCATGTTATGTTACATACATGTTATGTTACAGTTATATAGTTTATTTGTGTTAGAATATTCGAGTGATTATAATAAATTGTGTGAAAGAATTACGCCAAGATTAGTGTTACGTCCGGACTCTTTAAGAGCCAGCGGGAGGGCGTAACCTATTTAACTCCGCTAGACAGACGCTAGACAGCAAGTGTCTCGGAGTCGAACGAATTGACCAGTGGGCCTAAGACAGGTCAACGACCGGAAGGGTCGCTCTTACTCTGTCA
>JBCEWD010000005.1:681291-708287 GCA_039654425.1 Cataglyphis rosenhaueri | reverse complement strand
TCCATGTTTCATCCATTGTCACATACCGACGCAAGAAATCCTTTTTATTTCGCTTGAACAGCTCCAAACAGCGCTCTAAAACGTCGACGCGTTGTTGTTTCTAGTCCGGTGTGAGCAAACGCGGCAAACATACAAAACTGGTCACTAAAACGACTGTAACCTGTAAACTAACGGTAAAAATGCCATGAAATTTTGATACGAACTGTTTGAAGGTTAGTACTACCCAGATCAGTTAGTACTACCAGAAATCATGTGGGTCTGTCAACAATGTTGCCATATATATATTAGACCGGGGACTTATTGAGTGATGTGTTATATGTCTAAGTGCCCGGTTCATCGTGTCAAAATAAAAATTAAAATCTATTCGATTCGTCATCTTTTCATAGGCAATGGCAAATTGAGAATATCTTGTCCAACAAATTTTCTAAAATATGATCATTTGGAATAAGTCGGCATAAGTCCGTAGATCCCATATATATGTGAAAAATTATAAAAAAGCACACACAAATATATATACATGTCATATTTCTCAACATGCATTGAGAGAAATTAAAGTCCAAATCCTTTCATGCATAAAAATACAAAATGAAAGATGCTTAAGGTCCAGGAGTGGATTATTACACAGGCTGATACACAAGAGAAATTATCGAATATAGATATCTAGTGAATATCGGAACAATCAAGTTTTGAGATTTTCGTATAAAAACTTTGTTTTTAATCAAATCTTACATTAGACAGTTAAAAAGTTCCATCAATGTAATCATCACTTAACTCAATACATTTAGCCTAACGTCTTCGCCATTGTTCAAAGCAGCTCTGATAGTCCTTTGAAATTTGCCCTTTCAAAATTTGATTCACATTTGATTCTCTTATGCATAGCTGACTCTCTGTAGGCTTGTTGAATCATTTGTAACATTTCTGTTGGCAATTTCTCTAATTTAATGCAGAATTTAATGTTGGTGCGTTTCCTTCCTTTCCATCGATTTTAAAAGAAAATTTTGTAACATAACTTTGCGTGACTGTATCTCATTAATTGTTGAACTTAATAATTTAAAACTTACACTATATGTATTTTGAGTATTGAGTTGTGAATATTTTCCTAAGAGAGCGACATAAATAAATCAAACGTTTGGAAATGCGAAATATTGAAACATAATTATTCGAGGATGTATCTATTTTATGCTCATATCTATTATGGATAACTAGTAGATGAATAAAATATGTATATGACTCAAATAACTAACGAGGATATCTAATTGATGGATGCACATTATCCATATATTCATATCCACCAAAAAGCTATCGAAAATATGCATTAGATACACACATGTTATTCATATATGTCTACCAAGTATGTTATCTATGTCTACCAAGTAGTTACCGAAGATATTCATTGGATATTCATTTGGATTTCCGTTTCCGGTAGGAAAGTGAGAATAGAGAGAAAATGTGCTCGTAGAGAAAATGAGGAGAAGACGAGATAGGGAAGAACGAGAGAAAATAGAAGGGACAAGCGTGAGAAGCAGAGTAAGGACATTAAGGAACAAAGGGAGAGGCGATGAATGAAGGATCAAAACAAGAGTGTAAAATTTGGAGAAGTTGGAGGTTAGATAGATGGAGAAGAGAGAGAAAAAGTTAGAAGAGGAAGAAAATCATGTTGAAAAGCGATGGAAAGAAAGCCGGGAGAATAAGGAAAGTCGATAAGGAAGATGATAGGAGCCAATAAAGAAGAGCATTGTAACGGGAGAAGTGAAAAGGAGTCGAGGAGGAAGACATGGGGGATGGCGCTGGATGATGGAAATAAATCGAACACTTGGCAGATCGATACGGAAATGACAAGTGAAAAAATAAAGTAGTATGGTGAAAGAAAAGTTAGGTGAAAGAAAACGAATAGTAAGAGCAGGAGAGGATAAAGCGGCATGGAAATTAAAGATGAAAAAAGTATGTCGGAGAAGGACAGAAAAAGAAAAGAGGGGAGAAGAGAGCAAAAGGAAAAGAGAGAAAGAGAGTAAAAGAGAAAGAAGAGAATAAGCAAAGAATAAAAAGTTCAGAAGAGAGAAAATTAACAGGAAGGAAGAGATGATAGTAGACATACATAGAAGAATAGAAGGAGTTACTAGAAAAAATGAGGGAAATAAGGAGGGAATTAAAATTATGGAGAGAAGAAAGAATAAGAGAAAGAAGAGAAAAAGAGATTAGGATAACGACAAGGAAAAGAGTTGGGAGGGAAGGGAGAAAGGAAAAGAAAGATGAGGAAAGAAAGGTGCCGAACAATGAGAAGAGAAAAGGGGAAAAAGAGATGCAGAAAAAGAAAGGGGTAAATGTAAGGACGGAAGGAAAAGAAATGATAAGCAAAGGAAGCATGGAAAGAAAGAGAAAAGAAGGGAAAGTATGGACGAGGAAAAAAAAGATGTGAAAGACGGAAGATGAAGATTAGGGAGAAGAGGAGGAAAAAAGACAGAAGAAGAAACAGTAAAAGAGAGAAGAGAAAAAGAATCAAGGCAATGAAGAAAGATGGAGAAGAGCAGTGATGAAGAGGGAAGTGAGAGAGTGAGAAGAGAAAAAAAGGAGAAGAGAAAGTGAGAAGGATGAAGAGAAGAGGAAAGGAAGGAAGAAGAGAGGAGTAAAGTCCTGAAGGAGAAGGACAGAAGAGAAAAAAGAAAGAGAAAGGGGAGAGAAATAGAGTGAGGCGAAGAACAAAATGTGAGAAAGAAAGACGAGTGGGAAAGTAGGAGGGAGGAGGGAAGTATGAAAGAGAAAAGAAGAGAAAGAAGAAAAAACCGGAGACGAGAGAGGAGGAAAAAAAGGGGAAGAGACAGAAAATACAGTGAAAGAAGGAGGAGAAAGGAAAAAAAAGAATGAAAGAGTAAAAGAAAAGAGAGGAAAGGAGAAGGAATGTAGTATGGAAAGGAATTAAAGGAGAAGAGTCAAAAAAGAGAAGGGAGGTTGTGGAAAAAATGATGGAAAATGTATTAAGGCAAAAATAAGAGGGGTAGAGGAAAAGTAGAAGAGGGGAGAAAAAAGGTACTGCTACTGAAATGGAAAATGAAGAGGATAAGATAAGAAGGAGCTGTGTAGAAAATGAGAGAGATAAGGAGAATATAGGAAGATAGGTTGTAGATGAGGATCTGATTATGGAAGAAAGAAAAATAAAATGGAAGCTGATAGAAAAGGCAAAGATAGAAAAAGGATTCGGAAGAAGAATGGCAATGGACAACAGGAGAATATGGATAGAAAGGAGAGAATAGATATGGGATAAAGAGAAAAAGACCTGGAGGAAGAAAAAAGAGAGATAGAAACAAACCGGAAAAGGAAAGAGAAGACGAGAAGAAGAAAAAATGGTAAGGAGAGAGGAAAAAAGGAAGAGAGGAAAGAAAGAAAAGAAAAAAGCAAAAGGAGAAAGGAAGAAGGAAGTTGGAATGGAGAAAAGGAGAAGAAGAAGGATAGGAAGAAACAAGGTATGGGGGAAGAGGGAAGAGAGATAAAGGAAGGAAGTGGGAAGAGAGATAAAGCGAGGAAAAAAAGAGGGTATGAGATTGTGAAGGCCACAAGAGCCAAGATGGGAAGAGGGAAGAAATATTCTAAATAAAAAGTCTTTGTGATTTTGTAATCTTATAAGAGAACAAATAAAGACCATGAATAAATGAATTAGATATTCACATATTATCGACATATCATGTCTACTATGAAACTATCAAAGATATTTATTAAATAAAAAAATGATGTCTATTTTTGATATATAACATTGGCGACTAATAACGCATAATTTTTTAACAATAACAGAAAACATCAAAACGGAACTAATCGTTTCATATAGGTTTTGAACTAAATACGAATCCGGTTTTGAAATTGCTCCATCACGTTAGAATTTTAAGAAATTTGTAATTAAAGTTGCAAAAAAGCTGTTTTCACGAACTTTGTCATATTAGCTACAATATGTATTGTGCTGGAAAAGTTTTATTACAATCAAAATAAATGTGTTGTTAAGATTTTCAACCTTTAAAAAAAATATTTGGTATCGGTTATGATTAATAAGATATCCATTAAATCTAGAGTGTATTGCAGAAATTTCAAAATCTGATTCGTATTCAGTGTCCAAAAACCTGTAAGAAACAATTATTTCCATTCTGGTTTTTGAAAAAAAAGTTTGTTGAATGGTATAATTGACGTTTAAAAGACGTTATTTCTTATTATTAGACCAGCCAAAAACATCATCTTGAAGATATTCTATGGTCTTCTAAATAAGTCTTCCAAATATTTTCTTCCCATACAGCACAGAATATTGCAGTTACATTGCAGTAATGTTACAATCTTGCAAGTTGCATTGTAAAATTTTTGAGACATTATTGGAACGTGTAATTGTAATAGTGAAAGATAATTACAACAACATTCCAAAAATATTATATTATTATACAAACACAATATTTGATCATTGCCGGATACCGCTATGCGGCGCATGTTGTGCTATCTATCTCGCATTTAATTTCTAGTCACGATAATTATATAAAGCTTGCATAAAACTAATAAGATTAAAGATATAATAACTGCTTTTATAATTTTTTTAATCTATATGATACCTCCAACCCCAGAGTATTTAAACTGAAAATTGTTTTAATAATTTCCATTGCTATATAAAACCAAAATTTGATAATAATTTTCTAATATGCAAGATATTTCAAATTTTAATAAATAAACTTTAAGAATATAAGGACATCCGGACAGAGAGACTTGAGAAAAAACTTGTATGCGTAATCCACAATCTTTTTGCATCCGGATATTTCGAATGCAAACAAATTGTGAATTTAAAATTTCAACAAGTTTTTTCTTATCTGTTTTGGATATTCTCAAAGTTTATCTATTAAGCGTTTGAAGCGTTCTGCATATTTGTAACAACGCGCTCCGTTTTATGTATGTGATCTTTTCATTATGTGTGTAATTCTTTCGGTTGCCATAGCGAAGCACGCTCGCAAACCGCTCTTCCCATTGCTTTGCCGCGGACCGAGTATCAATTGACAGTGGAAGGCAAAACCCGACTTGCACCTGATTGGTCGCCGCAGCATCTGCCACATTCATGAAGTCTTTAGTATTAGCATTACATTTGTCGCGCGGCAAGAAATAGTGCAGTAGACAATCTTTTAAAGAAAAGTTGTAAATTTATTTGCTATTAGCGTCTTTTATCGCTATAAATTTTATCGTGTTTGTGTGCAAGAGTCATTCAGTCAGTAAAATCTGTTCAAACAGAATTTGTCAAACGTCTGCTTCAAATTTTTGTCAGCAAAAAGATTGCAGACTGAATACAAAATCTGTTATACAATATCAGATAATGATAACAGAATTATTAGAAAACCTGCTGACATAGATTGACCGCAAATCAGTAGCAGAAAGTGAACAGGATTTGCACAGAACTATTATAGCAGATTGGCAGCAAAAACTGAACAGGATCTACGCGCGCGCAATCTGATGACAGATTGATAGCAGAAATCGAGCAAGGTCTGCTAACATGACTTAGCATCAGAATGTCGGCAAAAACCAAGCTAGATCTGTGCATGCGCAATCTGATAGCAAATTGGTAGCATAAATTGAACAGAATCTGCAGCCATTTATATTAATTTATTGAAATAGTAGTTTATTTGCTTACCGCTGTGGCGCAATTTTCACTTTTTATATCCGTATTCAAGTTCTTGTCAAGAGCGTACATAAAGCTGTAACGATGCGCACATCGTTACCCAGCCGTCCACCCGCCGGACATCGCCACCCGACGATTATCAGGCCACTGTCGGGCCAGCGTGAAATACCGCCGTCCCACGCCCAGCAGTTACGGGACCTAAGAACGAAGGCGCTATGCGCTCCATCGTATTATAAACCGGCGAGCGAAAACAAAACATTTGATAAATATTTTGTTATTTATATCGCTTGGTCGGCACACCGTACCGGAGCATGAGTCGCGCGCTCGGGAAACCGCTCCGTCCGCTTCCGAAAATTCCCGAGCCGCGAACGCGCTCAACCAAATTGTTGAACAAACAATTATCGCGCCGACGCGATACCGCCGACACGGGTATAAAAAGGCGCTCCACCGGGTAAAGAAGACAGAACCTTCTCCGCTGCTCTGAAGTCGGTACGACGCTCAGAGCATCCCGAAGAAATCTACACGCTTCGAAGGCGAGATCGAGGTTGGGTGTACTTCGCCTCTGCTGGGCTTTCTCAGCATCCCGCAAAACCAAGCGTTTCGACCAAGCATCCGATCGTCCGGCAATATTTCTAGCGGTGGGAAATTACCCGCCACCGACGGATATTCCCGTCTGCCGGACGTTCCTAGTCCAACCGCGAACCGCTCCCGCAAATCCCAAATAAATCGCGAAGCATCTCGCGATCCGACGCAAAGACCGTGACTCGCCAATCAAACAGCATATTATATATCGGCCGCGTAACTCAGCAATGCAAGCAGTAATCGACCAGGAAGTGGAAGACATGGAAGCCGCAGGGGTCATTGAACCGTCCACGAGCGCCTGGAGCTGACCGGTAGTACTAGTCAAAAAGAAAGACGGAAAGTACCGATTTTGCATCAACTTTAGAAAAGTAAATGATGCCACGAAAAAAGATGCGTACCCGCTACCGCAAGTGACCGCAACATTAGAAAAATTAAGGGAAGCGAAATACTTGTCAACGTTAGACCTCAAACAAGGATACTGGCAAGTACCTCTCGAACCGAAAAGCCGACTGATCACAGCATTCACGATACCGGGCCTCTGCCCGGTGTCGAGAGGGCTATACCAGTTTAAAGTGATGCCGTTCGGACTACATTCCGCACCCGCTACATTCCAGCGACTCTTAGACAACATAATAAGCCCTTCATTAGAGCCAAACGTTTTCGTATATCTAGACGATATCATAAACCCGGAAAAATGCAAATTCTGCGTCGATCAACTGAAATATCTCGGGCACGTAGTCGACCGAAAAGGGATACGTACGAATCCCGAGAAAGTAAGCGCCGTCGCAAATTGGCCACGCACGGTCAAACAAATCCGACAATTCCTCGGGATGGCGTCATGGTACCGGTGATTCGTCGCAAACTTCTCGACCGTCGCGGCACCGCTCACAAACCTCACAAAAAAGAACGCGAAATGGAAGTGGGGGACCGAGGAAACAACAGCATTCCGCGAACTTAAAAACACTGGTGTCAGCCCCTGTGATCGCGTGTCCAGATTTCACCCGCCGATTCGTACTGCAAACCGACGCCAGCACAAGCGGACTTGGCGCCGTGCTGACGCAAAATTTTGAGAATGGAGAACGTGTCATCGCATGTGCGAGCCGAACACTCAATAACGCCGAAAAAAATTATAGCGCTACCGAACTCGAATGCCTCGCGGTGGTTTGGGGCATTCGCAGAATAAAGGGATACGTGGAAGGGTAACCCCTTCACCGTAATTACCGATCATCAATCGCTAAAATGGCTGCAACGACTGGAAGCACCCACCGGCCGGCTAGCCCGGTGGCTGTTCGAGTTGCAGCAATACGACCTCGAAGTTAGATATAGGAAGGGCACGTTAAACCGCGTAGCCGACGCCCTATCGCGGCGATGCGGATGGTACCAACAGGTATTGGAGGAGACCAAGCGGGATCCCACCAACCGACCAGATTTCCGAGTACAGAACGGGAAACTGTACAACACATTCTGCACCTAAATTTTAAGGAAACAAGCGCAGACAAACAATAGAAGGAGTGCGTGCCCAAGGATCAGCGAACCAAAATCCTAAGCCAGCATAACAAACTGACGGCCGGACACCTCGGCATCGCGAAAACCATTGCCAGAATAGCCGAATATTTTTACTGGCCAGGGATGTTCAGAGAGATAGCCGCATACGTCCGAACATGCCCAACGTGCCAGGCACACAAAGCCGCCCAAGAACAACCAGCGGGCAATTGCACGTTAGGGACATTCAAAAACCATGGAACAAGTCACGATCGATCTCGTCGAACCGCTGCCACGATCACGGCAAGGATACATATGGCTGTTCATTATGCAAGACAGATTCTCGAAATGGGTAGAACTAGCACCGCTGAGACAAGCAACAACAAAGGCGACCAAGGCAATAACAGAACGGATAATATTACACCACGGCCAACCAGAGTCGATCTTATCGGACAATGGAACACAGTTCGTGTCAAAAGAGTTCGAAAACTGACTGGCTGCATTAAACATCAAACACAAAAAAGCACCGGCGTATGCACCGCATTGCAATCCCATAGAACGAACTAACCAAACAATAAAAACAATGATAAGCGAGTTCGTAGAAAAAGACCATGAAACTGGAACGAACATCTCCCCGCCTTGCAGTTCGCTTACAATACCGCAGTACACGACGCAACAGAATATACGCCGGCATATTTAAACCACGGGCGAGAATTAACAACGTCATCACACTACACCACGCCCACAACAACGGACACCCCGCCGGACACGACACGACAAAGACTGGACGAGGCATACAAAATAGTAAGTATACAACTAGCACGAGCCTTCCAAAGGTAAGAAAAATACTACAACCTACGCCGACGACAGTGGAAGCCAAAAATCGGAGAATGGGTGTGGAAAAAGGACCACCCGTTATCAAGAAAGGCCGATAATTTGAACACAAAGCTTGCGCCGAAATACATCGGGCCGCTCGAAGTACGAAAAATAATCTCATCAGTAATCGTAGATCTGAGAAGCAAGAGGGGAAAATGGTACAGACACGTACACATTTAACATTTATTATTAATTCTAAAACAACAAAAACAAGGCCGAGGACGAGGAAGACGAAGCCCCTACCAACGACCGAGGCAACGATACCGACGACATTGAGGACTAAAGGACAGTCTCTCACGATGACGGAAGCCGAAGATCCTGAGGGAAATCGAGGAGCTCCTCGGAGAAAACAAGGGCCCAGCCAATCCCGCCAGCCGGGAGAGAAACGGTCAACACCACCGACTGGAAATCGGGCGACCAGGCAGCCGCAGAGACACGAACATCAAGACCACCGCGAGTCAGCACTCTAGTGCAAAGATCGGACCGGATGAACGCCCGCAAGCTGCAGGCTCTAATGCAGCAGCCGCCGCCGCTACCAGCCCGGCCATGCCGACCGACAGCGCCGAACAGCACGCGCCCAAGCGCGATCACCGCGGAACAACAACCGCCGCTACTGTTGCCGAGCGGACCGCTGCCGCCGCCACCGATTCGGGTACAGATGGAACCGGGCATCATTATTGATGTGCCACACTTTGTGGTCCACGTGTCCCGAAAATACAAGATCCGCAGCCCCCAAGGACATTGGATTATGCGGTTCTCGAAGACCGGCCAATTACGATACCGCTGCCGTATAAATTGAAAGTGAGCCGACAAAAAGCCTCGAATTCAGGCTTTATTCCATTGAGGGGGTGATGTAACGATGCGCACATCGTTACCCGGCTGTCCACTCGCCGGACATCGCCATCCGACGACTATCAGGCCACTGTCGGGCCAGCGTGAAATACCGCCGTCCCACGCCCAGCAGTCACGGGACCTGAGAACGAAGGCGCTATGCGCCCCATTGTATTATAAACCGACGAACGAAAACAAAACATTTGGTAAATATTTTGTTATTTATATTACCGGATCGGCACACCGTACCGGAGCACGAGTCGCGCTTGGGAAACCGTTCCAACCGCTTCCGAAAATTCCCGAGCCACGAACGCGCTCAATCAAATTGTTGAACAAACAATTATCGCGCCGACGCGATACCGCCGACACGGGTATAAAAGGCGCTCCACCGGGTAAAGAAGACAGAACCTTCTCCGCTGCTCTGAAGTCGGTACGACGCTCAGAGCATCCCGAAGAAATCTACACGCTTCGAAGGCGAGATCGAGGTTGGGTGTACTTCGCCTCTGCTGGGCTTTCTCAGCATCCCGCAAAACCAAGCGTTTCGACCAAGCATCCGATCGTCCGACAATATTTCTAGCGGTGGGAAATTACCCGCCACCGACGAATATTCCCGTCTGCCGGACGTTCCTAGTCCAACCGCGAACTGCTCCCGCAAATCCCAGATAAATCGCGAAGCATCTCGCGATCCGACGCAAAGACCGTGACTCGCCATTATTACGGCGATAGAATCCGCACAACTAGGGCCGTAAGACCGCCCTACGCTCGGAAAATATCGACACGCTATTCGCCGCGTCGCGAGGCTCCCGCCCCTCGCGGCGATATCACCGCGCGCCATCGCGCTTCTCACCCGCCGGGTGAGACCATCTATCGATTGCTCGACGCGCTCAATCCGCCGAAGCGTACCAACTGCAAGTGCATACGAAGCGTGCACTTGGGCTCGACATACATCAAAGCGCATCGCCAGGGTGACTCCGCAGCCGCCGTTTACCACACGCGGAACCTCGTACGGTCACTCGCCCGCGCTGCTCTCATCTGCGCTGATTCAATCACGTGCACTCGCGCTCATTTACATTCATCCGCGTCCACACACACACACATACACACACTTTGTAACCTCATAGTCTGACAATAAATAACTCTTGTTTATTTAGCACAAATCACTCGCATTCTCGTACTTGCTATACCTTCCGAACCCTGATCCCGACCGAACTATCCTACGACAGCGCTCGGAAAAAACCGACCGTTACAAAGCCTACAAAATATGGCTAATAACATGTATAATTATATCCATCAGTTCAATTTCTGATACGATTTCCGTACAAGAAAATTCAGATATTAAACTTATTTTTGAAAAATAAATAAAAAAATGTTCCATTTTCATTTATTTGGAGAAATTGTCCGAATAAGTGAAAATATTTTGTTATTATCTACAATATAAAATAGAAATTCTATATAAATAAAATTTTCGATTTTATAATTTAAATTGTTTAAATTTTGATATATATATTACATTATTTTAATTAATATATATTTATATGTATTAATACAAATAAGTAAAATAAATGATCATTTATTATCTTTTAGTAAACGAAACGAGCAATATAAATTAATAAAGCATTTAAATGCCATTAATAATGACGACAAAGCTTGCTCGGTTTCTGCCGCCAATCTGATATCTGTGTTGCGCAAATCCTGCTCGATTTTTGCCAATCTGCTGCCGACTTATATCGTCAGGTTCTATCGGCAGAGTACAAACTTAATGCGGACGCAGTTGATGCCAATCTGCTGCAATATTCTGCTTGAATCTGCTTGCATACTGCTGGCAGACTACTAATATTTTGCTTATTAGACAAGATATGGAAACATTTGCCGCGCAGTAAAAAACAACGCGTAGCCATTAATTTTTCGGTTTAATGAAAAGATTTTAAGTTGAGTGGCTACCACGTCGCTTTTAGCCGTGCGGAAATGATTGCCGCGTTTTATGTGCAGAAATCATGAGTTTTTATTCTACATTACTGGAATTATCATTAATTCGAAGAGAAACAAAATTTGTAACAATTCCGTCACATATTTGGTGACATCACGTTTTTCCATTGTTGTTTTATAGAAAAATAAGCAATATGTTCTATTCATGTAATAATATAAAGATATACAGATATTTACTGTCAGTAGTAAAAATCTATAATATATATGTAATGTAAGCTATTAATTTCCAGTACTGGTAGTGAATTTCTGAACACAATCTTTATATTATATATATTTATTTATTTTGTATACATGTGTGTTATGTATATATTATATACAAGGTGTCCGATAATTCGCGGATCACCCTTTAAGGGAAAGTAGAGAGTGTTATTCTGAACAGAAAAGTCCTGTACCATTTTGTGATTTTTTCAATATTTAAGAAAATATTAATTTTAAAAGATCAGCCAACGAAGTACCGCGAAAAACTCGCGGCGCGAACATGCCTCCCACTGTCAATTGATACTCAGTCCGCGACGAAGCAATGGGAGGAGCAGTTTGCGAGCATGCTATGGCAACCGAAAGAATTACACACACAATGAAAAGATCACATACATTAAACGGAGCGCGCATTATGTGCGTAATTCTTTCGGTTGTCATAGCGAAGCACACTCGCAAATCGCTCCCATTGCTTCGCCGTGGACCGAGTATCAATTGACAGTGGGAGGCATCTTCGCGCCGCGAGCTTTTTGCGGCACTTCGTTGGCTGATCTTTTAAAATTAATATTTTCTTAAATATTGAGAAAATCACAAAATGGTACAGAACTTTTCTATTCAGAATAACACCCTCTATCTTCTCTTAAAGGGTGATCCGAATTGTCGGACACCCTATATATATATAAATTTTTTATATATATAATAGTTATAAGTAATTTTAAAAAAAATAATAAATGTATATATAAATTATATATAAAATATATTTTATATCTGATAAGTTAATGTAATTTTTTATATTTAATAAAGTTTATAGAACATATTAATTTTATACCTCTTTATTTTCTACAAAATATAATAATAATAAAATTTATAAATTAGATTAGTATATATTTTTAATTGCTTTTTTTGCTGCATTTCTGCCGCCAGACCATGACGACAGGCTATGCTCAATTTTTGCTGCGCTTCTGCTTTCAATAGTTGATAAAATAAATCATGTTCTATCCTTGTCGTATTTTCCTTTATGAAATAAGGGCAGACTATGCTCGATTTGTGTTGCGTTTTTGTTGTCAGTATTTAATTAGATTGTTCTGCATTCTTACTTCGTTTTTGCTGTCACAATGGACAGTAGATCATGCTTGATTTCTGCTGCATTTTTGCCGTCAATGTCTGATATGATAATATCGCTTGATGTTTGTTATTTGCTATCATGACATGATAGTAAACAATGCTTGATTTTGTTACGTCCGCCTTCTGTTTGTCCGTCCCTGCGTGTCGTGTGTGCTGCTGTGCTGTTCCGTCTTCGGGAGATGATTCCTTGACGCGTCACTAAGGGAGATGTTGATAACGACGGCTGACATTTGAATGTTTTTAGTCGCCATCTTAGTCTCGCGGCGAATTCGATTCGGTGCCGACGTTTCCACGATTGATCCCGTTCTCTTTTTGTATCGGGTTTATCTGTTCTGTTTTGTGTATTCTGTGTTCTGTTCTAATATTAAAGTTCCTTTATTTATTTATAATAAGTATTATTATTTACGACGCGGAGCGTGTGTGCGGATTGTGATGTGCGCGATTTGATAAAACTCGAAGTCGCGGACGTAAAAATTTTTGCTGCATTTTTACTATCAAACTACATTGGTCAAACATGCTGTCAGAAATTAAGCTTAATGGGGACAGCAGAGCGGAATCTGCCGTAAAGTTATGATTGAATTTGCTGGCATACTGCTAGCATATTGCTAGCATTTTGCTATCTGGGTATATATTATTTCTAACCCAAACTATTTTTACCAATTTTTAAAGTGTTTCATTATTAATCAAATAATATCATTAATAAATATGATTTTTATTGTATACATGTATTTTATTGTATTTCTCATTTTAAATACATGTGATTGGTTACATGAGCAAATCAATTATACACTGATATTATATTGTCGCCATTTAAAGATCCTTAACCAGAGATCGGCCAAACCGTTAACAATTTCTGATTGGCTTTGTTGTCTGGAGTCAAACCGAAAGTATGAGAAAGAAAGATATATATAGTGCGAGAGAGAAAGATATATAGCTAACCTAATCGACCTAGCCATAATTGTTCATTAAAAATACAAAAAATAAATAGTTTTGGCTGTTGTATTTTGTTACCTAATTTTGTGTATTATATGTGTATACTTTTGAAAGTGAGATTACATGAAATTGTGAAAATGTGTACAAAGTATGTATTACATACAAATATGTATTACTTTATATGTGTGACTATAATATAAGTTAATATGATTTGTTTCCTAATGTAATCTCAAAATTAAGTCTAATAATTTTTTAAAATAAGTATTAAAAAATGTCTAGTGGTTGCAGTGCCGGTTATTGTACAGATAAAAAAGGTTTTCAGATGTGTCGATTGCCAAAGGATCTGGAAAGAAAAAATGGATCCAGAATATGAAATCGCATAGATTGGATTCCAACTTCAGATGCAAGATTATGTGAAGTAAGTTATAAAAAAGAAACTGTTTTAATATTTGCTGAAAAAAATTATATAAATTATATTTTCTGTATAGGTCCATTTTATCCTTGATATGTGAATAACGAAAAAAGATGATTCACGCAGACTAAAGTCTGATGCAATACCGACAATATTTGATAAGAATTGCCAACATTTGCCAAAATTTTTAACAAGGCAGAACTTTGAAACAATGACAGAAGCTGCAATACCAGAAGCTACAATGACTGAAGTTGCAATGATTGAAGCAAAAAAAATGATTATTGAGCATTCCACTCAATAAAAAAGAAACGGATTCGAATCCATATGTTCTCCGTAAAACGATTAGAAATGCTCTGGACAAAGGTGAACGCTTGAGGTGAACATCAAATGAAAAAAAAGTTACAACAGGCAAAAAAAATAAGTCTTGAAACTGAAGTATGTAAAAATATCTTTAAATATTAGTAATATTTTTAATAAAGATCAGTTGTGCTTATTGTCCGGGAAGTACAAAAAAATGCCAAAATGGTGCAATGATAATTTAATAAAAGCTTACAAATTAAAATTTGCATGTGGTATTAAGGCTTATGAAGAATTATTGAAATCTAATTTTCCTCTATTCTCATCTTAACTTGAAAGTTAGAAAGTCTTAAATTCAAAAGTGGGATAATTAGCAAAATTTTTTAATTTATAGAAATAAAAATTTCTGGATTCGAGAAAGAGATTGATAAAGATTGTACATAGTACTTGATGAGATGAGTATTACCGCTGGCACTTTTTATGATTCAACAAACACGATCAATAGCAATGTTACATTACCAGATCATGATGGAAGTATTATCGCTGCCCACAGTCTCGTTTTTATGTTAGCTGGAATTTCCTCGAGATGGAAACAAGCAATCACGTATTATGTTACAGGTAATAGATTAAACAGCGAAAAACTAAAACCTATAACTTTGAAACAATTATAAAAAAAGCTGAGAAAATTGGTTTATTTGTGCATAATGTTCGGATGTACTTTGGATATAGGACCAAGCAATCAAGCCATGTGGAGAGCGTTTGGAATACAAATTTCAAACATTGTTTAAGTTTAAGTTCATTGTAGTTTAAGTTAATAGTTCAAAATAGTTGTAGGCACCCTTGTTCTAATGATAGGATTTTGTACTTTTATTTAGATGTACCTCATGTTTTAAAAAACATTAAAATTGGTTTTGTAAATAATAACGAAACAATAACTATCCCAGATTGTTTTGTTAATAGCTGCGCATTACCTACAAACGTAGCTAATTGTAGTCATTTAAATGATGTTTTTACTGCCGATGAAGATTGTGATATTAGATTAGCTCCTAAATTAAAATCTGAATATTTATCTAAAAATAATCATTTTCAAAAAATGCGAGTGAATACTTCTACAAAAGTATTAAGCGATCAAGTAAGAACAGCTTTTGAATTATTAACTGAACGGAAATTCAAATGAATAACGACTGCTTGGTTTCTTAAATTTATTGCTCAATGGTTTAAAATATTGTGCGGGAGAAATTGTTTTTTAGCTTTAGAGTTTAAGTGCATAAAAAATTTGAAGAAACAATCGCTTTTCTGAATGAAGTAATCGAATTTTTTACAAATTTAAAAGTAGGATACAGTGGACATTGGAAGCCTCAAACAGCTGTGATAATGTCAAAAATGACAGTAATCCAATTAACTTTAGTTTTATTACGTTGTAGCGGTAAAAATTACCAACTCTATAATAATGTTTATTTAATGTGTTAATATTCTTTATTCTTTAATACAAGTAACAAAAATCAGGTACAGAAATCGTGCTCACATCGTATATTTCTCTGAAGGAAGTCAGATCTGAGATCATAAAAGATCTAGAGGCATAGCTTTTTAGGAACTAATCCAATGACTCGAATCTAGTGACTATCGGCGCGGTTACTAGCGCGTCGCCACATCATTCCCTCCTTAATGACTAACTTAATTAGTCACGAAACGAATGATTTTCTTTTTTTGTGGTCTGCGATGATGCATACTTATGAAGGTAAATACGTAACGTCTGGAGCAGGTTCTGCCGTCTGTTCGGTTGTCTGGGGACAGGTGTGCTAGTTTCAATCGCTTCGTCAAAATATTCGTCTCTTTTTCGTTTACTCGTATAGTATATAATTTGTCGTTTATCCTGGAAATGACTTCGTGTGGTCCGGAATACGGTGATGGTACAGTGGTCTTTTTATCGTCTCTGAGACTTACATGTAATGAATTTTTTAATTATTTGTATATAAAAGACATAAAAAGACATATATAAAAAACGTTTCCCGTGTGCAGTGGTCAGTTGTGCGCATAACAAACGCATATCGTTGCATAGACTTTGTATGAAGACGTCTGGTGTGCCTTCGTGATTGCCGTTTTCGAAAAATTTGCCGGGTAAGCGTAGGGGTGTACCGTATACGAGCTCGGCGGTAGAACATATTTTAAATTCTCCTTGTAACTTGTGCGGAGTCCTAATAAAACTTTCGGTAGTATATCTACCCATCAATGTCCAGTTCATCGCAGATGATTGCTGTTTTCAGTGACCGGTGCTATCTTTCAATCATCCCGTTTAATGCGAATTGATATGGTGATGTCCTTGTTCGTTTTGTTCCCAAATAGTGTAAGAGGGCTTTAAAAAGAGCTGATTCGAATTGGGGGCCTTGATCGGTGGTAATAGTCGTTGGTGCGCCGAAACATACAGCCTAGTAGTTATAGAATTTTTTTGGCTATGGCATCAGCTGTGATGTTCATGATTGGTATGACTTCTGGCCATCTGAAAAAGCGGTTTATCAGTGTCAGGCAAAATTTATATCCTCTTACTTCAGGGAGCGGACCGATAATGTCCAAGTGCACTTGTTGGAAACGCTAGCACGGTATTTTGTTCGGTATGTTTCGGGCGTGCTTGTGACTCTTCGCACGCTGGCATGGTAAGCAAATGTGTGCCCAGTGTATGACGTCTTTGTTTAAACTTGACCAGATGAATTTTTGTCGGATCTGTTTTTTTGGTGGCTTTATCGCTTGGATGTGCTAATCCGTGGTCGGTATCAAAAATGCGTTTGCGAAGCGTCTTTGGGATGTATGGGTGTATTGTGCCTTGAGAAGTACTACAGTACAATAGTCTTGGCGCGCCTGGCAGATTGAATTCTTAGAGCTCTAGTGCTGCCAGTGGTTAATAGAGTGTGTAGTCATCCTTGCTTTGCTCCGTAGCTAATTCGTCTGTAGTGATTATTACTGGTGTGTCTATAGAGTCTATTCGTGACAGGATGTCAGCAGCTATATTATGTTCGCCGGAGATGTGTATAATTTCGGCGGTAAGTTGTGCTATCAGGTCTTATTGTCGTGCTTGACGTGGTGTTGCCTTTTCTAGTCATTGATTAAATTCTTATGTTAGAGATTTATGATCCGTTTCCACGGTTACGTGTCGTCCTTGGATTATATCTCGAAAATGTTTTACTGCTTCGTAGATGGCGAGAAGTTCTGTCATGCGCTATATTTTTGTTGTGTTAGGCTCAGTTTCTGTGAGAAAAAGACTATTGGTCTTTGGTGTTTGTCCTGGTGTTGTTCTAACGCCGCTCTGATCGCGATATCTGAGGCGTCTGTCGTTAAGTATAAGTGGTGCTGAATCTGCTGGGTGCGTTAGCAATGCTTGAGCTAAATCTGACTTGCAATTTTCGAAAGCTTTTTTGCTATCCGCGGTGCATTGCACCGGTCGTTTGTCGTTTTTCTTACTGTCTTTTAGAAATTCGTTCAATGGTGCTTGATTTTTTGCGTCCTTCACATGACGGCGATAATAGTTTATGATCCCTAGAAATCGATGCAATTGGAGTAGTGTTTTGGGCTAAAGATATTCGAGTATGGCCTTTACTCATTCTATTAGCGGTTTGGTGCCTCCGTCTGAGATTTGGTATGCCAGGAATTCAATATTTTTCTATCCGAAAATAATTTGATAGGGTTAATCGTAATACTTGCTTTTGTAGGCGACTGAAAACTTGCCTCAAATGTTCTTGATGTTTCTCTGCAGTGATTAACGCGACTAGCACATCATCAATGTTGCAGAAGCAAAATTCGAGTCCTTGAAGTATCTTGTTCGTTAGGCGCTGGAAAATTTACGCCGCGTTTCTCAAACTGAAAGACATTACTATGAATTCGAATAAACTAAATAGTATAATTACAGCAGTTTTCAGCATATTTTTTTCTGCCACTGCTACTTGGTAGTATGCCTTGACTAGAGGTCTATCTTGCTGAACATCTTTTTGTCATGCAACCCGACCGCAACATCATGGATATGTGATAGTGGGTAGCAGTCTGGGATTGTGATGGCATTTAACCCTCTATCAAAGGTCTCTATCAAGTCTCCGCAAGATCTCCATGTTCCCTGTTGCTTTCTGGGAGATAGGTGGAGCGGGGATGCCTATGGGATGCCCCTACTGGACGGATGGCAAATACCGGAATCCAGTTGATACTTGAACTCTGCTTTGGCAATTTTTAGTTTTTCCAATGATAGCCTTCTTGGTCGGCCTGCAACTGGAAGTCCCCTCGTCACGATGTGACGATAGATTCCGTGTGGTCAAGTCGTTGTTCGACGATGTGGCTGCGTCAACCCGGGAAATTCGGCGAAAAGTCGATGGTACTTCTTTGCGGGATTAGTTGTTATTGTGGTAACGTGTGCGAATATCGGTTACGGTAAGTTTGATTGTGTTGTCGATCAATCATCTGCCCAGTAGATCCATGATGAGACCTCGATTTGTTATTAGATCCGCGCCGATGACTGGGCGCGTGATGTCTGCCAAGATAAAAGATTGTTCTAGCCTGCGGAAACCGAGATCGAGCGTCAATAGTTTCTCACCGTAGGTTTTGATTTGTTCGCCGTTGGCGGCAAAAAGTAAAAATGTAATCGGTGCTAGTTTCTTGCAAAAAAATTTGACCGGGAGAATTGACACGTCGACGCCAGTGTCGATTAAAAACGTCCAACCAGTTTTTTTGTCAGCAATGTGGAGCCTGTTCGAGGTGACGCAGTCGCAACTGTGGGCTCCTGCAGCTGGCGGTCTTAATTGTTTTCCTTGTCCTTTGGATTATTAGCAGTGTATGGCATTGTACATCTTTGCGCTTTGTCTCCGAATCGCTTGTGGTAATAACATCGGCCTTCTTGTATTGTTGGATGAGGTCTGCTTCGGCTGTGCGATCTATTTCGGTGCTTGCGTCGGTCCCATCGGTAATTTACCTTGGACAATTCCTCAACTTTTGCCGAAAATTCGCTCAGCTGGCGGATGATTTCCTGATACGGTCCGCTCTGCTCCTGTGGCATCAACACGATGGCTTGGATCTCGTGGGTTGTAAGATGTTCCCACAATTTGTCTGCACATTTAGTTTGTCTAGAGTAGTTTCTTCCACTAATAAAGCTGCTATATTCGCGACGGGAGTCGTTGCAGCCATTCTTTACAGGCTTTCCGTAGTAGCACTCCCCGCTAATGCATTCATCTTCTTAAGTAACTGTGACGGTTTTTTATCGCTTAGTTTGATGCCTAATAACAGTGTGCGTAACTGTTTTTTCTATAAATCAGTAAAATGCTTTATGAGTCATTCTTTCAGGTATTCATACTTGCCTGCTCGTGGTGGATTTTCTAGGCCGTCGGCTACAGATCATCATGGTTTCGTCTAGATGTCGGACAACGGTGTTATATCGCATTTTGTCGGAACGGATTCTGTATGCGTTGATCTCGCTCTCTAACTGTACGAACCATAATCTTGGGAAGGGCAGTTCTTTCGATAGACGCACATTGCGAAATTCCGTAGCGTAGATTTCAGGAAGTTGCGGTTGCGGTAGTCCACTGCCTCCTGGTAAGGGAGGCGCCTGCGCATCCTGTAGGTAGAGGAGCCGGTCCGTCGGAGTGTGTTCTCCTGTTCCCTGTCAGTGTTCCTGTTCCTGCGCCCGCGATCGAGTCCATTGTCATCACCCATGATACTCGCTGGCGGCGAATGTAAGGGTAACATGGCGCCTTTTGAAAAGTTTCACGTGGTTATCTTCAGTACCGTTTATCGAGTGTGTTGGTCAACTCGATCACGTCGAGGTCACTGTGTGTAGGAATCGTCCCGTTTGCATACATTACGTATCGGACACGAACCCGAAACAGACGCAGACGCTAGACCAAAGTACATGCATGGACAGGAAGCACGCGCGCGCGCACACACACACACACACACACACGCAAGAGGGACCTTCAGCACCCTACCTACCGACGGGGTGGATCTCGCTTTACAACTTACGAAGTATATGCTACAGTGTCCGTCCAGGCCCGTGTCCAATTGGGCTTGTGTGCGATCGAACCTGTGTCCGATCGGGCCTGTGTTCGATCGGGCCGATGTCCGATTGGGCCTGTATCCAATCAGATTGGTGTCCAATTTGCAACCATATTTGTCCGATCGGGAAATTTTGTCGTGTCCGATCTGTAATGTGCGCAATCAAAATTCACTCTTGGTGTTGTGTTAGCACAAATGTTTATTTAACGTGTTAATATTCTTTATTCTCTAGTACAAGTAACAAAAATCAGGTACAGAAATTGTGCCCGCGATTGTATGACGTAAATCTCCCTGAATTAAGTTAGATCTAAGGTCACGAAAGATCTAGAGGCGTAGCTTCTTAGGAACTAATCTAGTGATTTGAATCTAGTGACTATCGGCGCGATTACTAGACGTCGCCACAACATGATAGAAATTTTGAATACTTTTTATTTTTGCGTTTTTTACAATATTGCATTGAGAACTTATTTTTTGTAATAAGATTAAAAAATGTTATTCCGAATGCACTTTAATTCAAAAACAATTTAAAATTGATAAGTATTTCTCAATACATGAAGAGTATATCCAATAGTAATTATAAAAATGATGACAGAGAATTTTTTTCAGAATTTTTAGTTATTTTAATTAAAAACACTAAGTCTGTGGACGAATCTGAACAAGTACAAATCTTAAATGTAATTTCAGAATAAATTGTCTTTAGTAAATTAGAGTTAAACAAAATTTATTATATTGCCGGATATCTAATTGCGAGTACTATAAAAAATCAAATTGTATGTCAGATCTGTATAAATGCAACAGGGTCGCTACAATCAAATAATTATTATTACAGTGCTTTCACATCTCAGAAGTAAACACACAAATACTCTATTTTTTATAAATTCACTTACATTCAACTTTTTTATTCAAATGACAAGAATATTTAAAACTTTTTAATCTCACATCCGATTTTTAAAAAATGTAAACTTGAAAAAATTTTTTACAGAATTATGTAACAAAAACACATTTTCTGTAGCTGCCACAATTTATAAAAAAATACTATTATTACAAGTGTTACGTCCTGGCGCCTCCACGATTTCTTTCTTCCGCGAAGTTGTGGCAATCGTCTATTGGTGATAAAAATGAATCTTTTAATAAATAAAGCATTCTACGCTACGTGTTTCGTAAACTCTTAGTCACTTGTCAATAATCGTATATCCATGAGTAACCGTGAGAAAGACGCGAGAATATCGGTGATGAAACCACGCTGATTCACTCGAATAAATAAAAATTGATAAATATCCCTTGCAGTAGAATTTTCCGGCGGAAGAATAAAACAATACCGAGAAGATAATATAAATTTTTCTAACGAAATACTTAACAAATAGAGCCGTACCATTTGATAAAAGTAATTATAAGAAAAATAAATTCTTCTCTAATCAGGAAGAATTAAGACTTTTCTAATCAAATCACGTGCACAAGAATCCGCCAGGAAAGACAACAATCAAGGGACGATATCAGATTCACCAATCGACGATCACCGCGAGTAAAAAAAATGAGAAAGTAAGAGACATACCCCGCTTAATGAGAACACCAAGATAATTTCTAATTCGTCAATCCCTTCAAAAAATTAAAACACATCCTTGAAAAAGCCCTATAAAAAAAGGCTACTCAAGAGTTCTCGCTCTCTCTACTCTCCTTACCCTCGTTACGTTCAAATCACAGTTCAAATCATTGTTCAAAATTTTTTCTCGAATTCGATTCTTATTTTTCTTTAAATTTTTATTCTATGATTCAAATTGTCACGAAAGTGCAACTATAATAGTGTCTACCCTGGGCGGCATCGTTTCCAATCATCAACACATCCTAACCACTACTAAAAGTAAGTCTCAACAAATTTTCGATCTTAGATATTTATTATAGTTATTTCTTCGGTAGTGAGCGAGATATCTTTGTGTCTTTTGGCTAAAGAATTTCGTTATACAAACATCAACACCGACACAGATTCCAATAGTTCACATACACTTCTCTCTCTCTCTCTTCTTCTAATTCCCAGGTACATTCTCTGACATCGACTCGCCCACATTCATCTCCCTTTTTCTCTTCTTCTTACGCTCTTGCACATTCTCCATCCTCTTCCCCTCGATCATTGGGATCCGTTTCAACAGTGATCCTAATTAATGATTTTCCTTCCCCAAGTCCTATTCTTTCAGAAGAAATTCTCTAAGGGCGATCCAAGAAGCCTGTGACAACCTTCTGAATCTTGATGATTCCTCAATACATCCACCTGAATATCATCCCTTAAATACTGTAATTAATTCCTAATTTTAATCTTTCAAATCATTAACTCGTTTTGTAATAGCCATAGTAAGCTTTAGAAAAAACCTAATTTAACTAAACGAGCGACCATTTTTATATTTGCGACCATTCTACACATACACATGTTTATTTAATTTTATCTACCTATTAACAAAATTATTATATAATAACTGATCAGAATTAAATATTAACGATAGAATCTCCTCCCTCACTCATTCTGACCGACGTCTTCCGCATAAATGTAACACCCGCGAATAAATGAACACATACATATATACTCACACATACGCTCAAATAAGATTAGTTTTCTAATGTACATGTATAAATCTAATTTTTTCTTATATTTTTGAATAAATCAAAATGTTTGTTAATTAATTAAAAATATTTCTTTAACCCCCTTCTCTGATTTCCAAAGAAAAGATTGCACTTGGTCCCATCTCGAGTAATAGGGATTAAATTCCTTGACCAAAAAGGGATCACCAAGTGAACGTCGGAAAATAGCGTAATAGTGACGTGTACAGTCGTTTGTCTGATTTTCAGACCTTCGAGTTCGCTCAAACCGATTCTTACGCACGTAAGGCATTTAATTTCGGAATACTTGAAATAGTTATTCCTTGTGACTCATCCTTCTGAGAGTCTGAACGTAATATTCTATTTTCAATTTATTTAACAGTTGTTGCGCCCTTCCTTGTGACTCATCCTTCCTAGAGTCTGGACGTAATACAAGATTTATAACATTTAAATTGAAAAATTGCTCAAAAGCGATAACTCTGTCTAATAAAAATGCTATTCGTGCAAGCAAAAGCATAGTAATGCATGCATACATAAAATAATGTAAAACTATAAATTACTATTATAAAGAAAACATTTTTGATTCTTATTTATTCGTTTTCATTGTATTTCTTCTTATTTGCATGCAATTTCTTACTTTCTTAATTTCTATTTTTTTTACTTTTACTTTCAATACTTGCGTATTTTAACATTTCTGATTATAAACTTTAGATACAATTGTCATCTAATGTATATCCAGCTATTAAAGAAATTTAATTTCATTCTTATGAGTAAAAGATACGAGATTACAACTATAATTAAAATGATGAATTTGGATGGTTTCAATCGAATCAATACTATATACATTTTTTTAATCAAATTATATTCAATTATAATCAATTATATATATTTTTTTAATTAATTATATTTTTAATCAATTATATTCTTTTAATCAATTATATTTTTTTAATCAATTATATACATTATTATATAAAATTGTACATAAATATGAAAAACATAAAATATAAAAATTAATAAAAAACAATTATATAAAAATTATATTTAAAAATAAATCAGAAGTAAACAAATTTATTGTTTTTTCATAAATATTATTGCGACCTATTATTTTATAATTTGCATTTATTTTTCTACGAGTCTATTAAATATTTAATTATATAATTAAATATAATGTATAAATTATATTTTTAATAATACATAATATAAAATAACATAATAATAATAATGATAAAAATGTAGTAATAATATAGCAATAACAATAATATAGTAATTATAACAATATATAATTTTTTAATAGTCAATTCAATTAATAATATTATTAATTGATATTAACATTAAAAAACTAATAAAATAAATTTGTTTGTAATTTTTTTAAATACGTGTTCTGCTTTAATATTTATTATCATATATATATTATATATTATCATATATATATATTATATATTATCATATATATATTATATATTATATATATATATATATATATATTATATATTTATTATTCATTTAACTAAGAACGGAAGATTATATATCATATTATTGTATTTATTCAACATTCAAAATATCCGCCATGTCTAAAGACGTCAAAAACGTCATATCTGGCTTTATTCCATGACGGCACATTGTCCGATCTCTGATTAAGGATCTCTAGTTTGTCCTAGCTAATTCAAGAAGTTAGTAGTTTGTTAATATGTTTTCCTTCTATGTTCTTTGACGATAATAATTTTACACGTATCGAAATATGTATCGCTACAATACATTGTTATTTTGTTTTCAGGATTGTTGCAAACTGCTAACTATTTGGGTGTACCCCGACAAATCTCCGCATCCAAAAGTCATAAATTTAAAAAAAAAAGCAGTAACAAACTAAATATTTTGGAAAATGTAATTCGAATTTTTTTTAAATAAATTATTAGAATAAAAGTTTTAGTTGAGAATAAAATAGTTTATTTACAATGGAAAGATTAATAATAATTTAATTTAAATATTAAAACCTCTACATTTATATTCTATGTAAAATTTATTTTCCACGTAATAAGGACATCTTTGACCGCAACAGGTAAGTTCCTCGAGTATTACAGTGTCGCCGTTGCCGCATCTGCATCTTGTTTCTTTTTACTTCTAGCAAAACTTGATCTTGGCTTCTTAAAACTGCTTATAAAAAAGCAAGTAAAGAAACATCGGTACAAAACTAGATATTAAGATCAATGCGACGCGTGCGTTATTACCTTAAAAATGCTGCTAAATGCAAAGCTGCCACGTATAAATATTATTCATTCACGTATAAGTATAAAATATGCGCACTTTATATAATATATAATAATATAATACGCGAACCCAAAGCTTGAGATCCCAATAATGCGTACTTTTCGTCACTTTTTGAGATGCGTAGGTTACAACAATCAATTGCAAAATCTATTTAACATTTCCATTAAATGTACAACAGAACCTCTGATCTACAATTGGTTGTATTACACAGTGCGCGCAATGCCTCATGTGAGTGTCGTCCTTTAGAATAGCGTAACTGTGGCCGACTGGCGTAAATTTTATTAAATTTACTAGAATACTATATAAAATTACTAGATACGCAAGTTACGTTTATTTTCAGTTACGCTTCATGTGACGGCACCCTAATATATTATATATATGTAGCATAATTAATTATATTTTTTTCTTATTTTTTTACTTATTTTTTAAAATATATTATTAATAATTTATTTCTTTATATTTTTTATTAAAATACGATATTTTGGATTATTATTTATTGCTACATATGTATCAATGAGTTAGAGAGATAACGAAAAACGAGAGAGTAAGTGAGAGAGAAGTTCAGGTGGCATTACCGAGCAACTTACTTATTTCGCGCATGCACACTCTGTTTTGACCAACACTAACATTAAATGCGCTGACAGGGAGTTGCGCTACTGTATATTGTAACTGTATAGCCTGCCAATTTTAAAAAACTATAGCTTGTAATTAAATACCGCTTTTACCCCTGCAAAATACTTATGGAATATAGAACAATTATTTAATCCATTTCAGTTATTAATTAATTTCATTAATCGCTTATCGTTCTAGTTCCATATGGTTATTTAACTTAAAAATCGAATATATTTTTGTTCTTTTAGTAATAATAATCGATTGCGCAAGGAATTGAGAGTTCCTTAGATCGACGAATCAGGAAGCATTATTTAGAACTAGCTAGTTGTACAGCAGTGACTTTCTAGAACTGATCTGCTGATTACTTTAAGAACGGTGTTGCGAGCGAGCTTCGATAACATCGAAACTAATGTTTAACTTTTAAGATTTTAATAATTAATCATACAGACAAATACATAATAATTACTTACTCTTAAATTAAGAAATAAATGTGCAGCACTTTATAGAATCATAAAACCCCACACGGAACAACAACCTCTAATAGATGTCCAGTAGAGATCCATCAAAGAGATTCAAAATCTCTATTAGACGTCTGTGTAATCTCTTATAGACATCTACTAGACAACCACAGTTCCGCATTTCTTCCTTTCATTAGATATCTATTAGACGTATTTATAGATGTCACATGGACGTCACATGGTATAATCATACATATTTCATGAAACTTTACTGAATAAATCATAACAGATCAACATTTCACTAAGAAGTTAGTCATTTTAAATTGTAAGATGATAACATTCCACGGAGAAACCTGCCATTAACCTCCAAGCAATATGAAAATGTTTATCATCCAAACTTATTCCATTATCATCCTAGAGATCTAACGCGTAACGTTGTATTAATATTCATATAATATGTCACAAATTTCCTAATATTATTTTTATTAAAGAACTCTTACAAAAAAATATTGACAAAAATCGATTAAACATTATTGATTTTCAACCAATCAAGTTTTTTCAGCAATAATTGAATAGTTTGAATTTTCCTTTCTTCAGTATATGGCATTTCACAAAAATACATGAAATTAAATAAAATTCTTTAAAATCTCTTTAATAATGTCTTTTTGGAAAAAAAAATATATATATATATATATATATATATAAAAAA
>JBCEWD010000005.1:635317-647440 GCA_039654425.1 Cataglyphis rosenhaueri | reverse complement strand
TGTGTGTGTGTGTGTGTGTGTGTGTGTGTGTGTGTGTGTGTGTGTGTGTGTGTGTGTGTGTGTGTGTGTGTGTAACGAAAAAGAAAACAGAAATTGTTACTTTGTGGCATTAGTTTTTTTTTCGCATCATAAATATAAGGATGCCGCAAACACAATGTCACGTTTTATAAGTTTGATCGCCTCACTAAATTTATTTTCTAGATCTGTATTCCCAATACCCTTTGCAGCTTGACACAATTGACGAAGCACTTCTTCTAAGCGACGCATACATCTAATAATAGATCCTGAAATGTTTTATATACATCAATACAGGGAGAAAGGAAAAGTTTGGGATTTATCATTGTCTCAATACAACAAGATATATATGCTAATATATGTTACCTTCAAATATATCTGTCATTTTGCAAATTTGTAAAAATGTTGCGCCTTTGCACCAAGCATATATAACGTCCATTAAATACGGTTTAAATCTGTCGACATATGCATCTTCGTCTAATTCCAAGTTGGCCTCTGTCGAAACCTTCGCTATCCTTCGAGCTAAATCTTGCATCTGTCTGAGCGGACCGCTTAGTTCCTCTGTGCTTTTAGGCATTTCATTCGATTTTTCATCGCATACAAAACAACTTATTAATGCCACCATCTGCGGCACACTTAAAGCATTAAAAAGACCATTGAAGATCATTTCTGTCATTAATAGCTCGTCGGCACCATTCAGTTCGCAAGCTACACGTCCTTTCAGTTCTATAATGTCCGCTGATGTGCAATATGCCATTCTTCTTAAAACTCGCTTCCTGCATTTAAGTTCGTCCATTTGAAGTATAGATTTAGCCTGCTTAAATTCTTCTTTAGCCTGCTTAAGCTGTGCAGCCAATTCTTCCTTGTGCAAAAATTGTTCATATAATATATTCACATCGGGATCCTATAAACATTATAAAACTAAATTTATAGTTTAGTTAGATTATAGACGAAAAGAATACAGTGACAAATTTTGAACAATTAAGATATCTCACATAATAAGTGAAGTATATTGCATATATATATTGAAACTCTGAGAGTTTTTTATGTAAAAATATATACACAGATATGTTATGGAAACTGTCTTGATAGATGTATATAAGAAAAGTCGAAATGTGAAATCATAATATATAATATTTAAATTATTAAGTGCTATAGAAGAAAATGATACAGGACTTTTCTTTTCAATTTGACCCAATCTACCTTCGCACTACGGGTGTGTCAAGAATTATCGGACATCCTTTATATATATGTGTATATATACATATATATATATATATATATATATATATATATATACACACGTATATACATTATATATATATACTTATCACTTACCTTATGCAAAGGATGCGCATATAATCTTTTTTCTAGCGCTTCAATTTTTTTAACAATATCTTTAAAAGCTTGGTCCTCTATATGCATATCCGTAATAGGATTGAGTAATGGAGGACCATCTGGGAATCTCTTCTTTACCTCTCGTATTGTTTTCAGTACACTCTTCCTATTATCAGGCGGTCTGAGATCTTTCGGATAATATAGCCTGAGTGAACTAATTTGAGAAATTAAATTATGTAAAATTGGAACTACTTCCATTTCGCCTTCTTCACCTTCGCGACATGGTATTGGACTACCTTCTTTAGAATTTTTCGATATGTGAAGTAAAATGTCAATGACAATGACAGTCTTATCTTTTACTGGATTCCTGGGATTTTTCTTTTTAAAGTTTATTATAATGCCCCAATCGAATGTTTCACACTCGTTTCTCACCTGCAATATGCATGAACAAATTAAAGATTCTGTCCGAGATGGCGGAAATGCACTGTAATAAATAAATATATACTTTTACTAGTCTTCCAGGTTGTAAAAATGGAACCAAATACTCTGGTTGCGTCAAAAATGATCGAAACTCTCCACTCAGCCGATTGAGTTGTTCGCGTATATCATGATAGGAAGAAATCTCATCATATCTTTTGATATTCACGGTATTGTAGGTAGTATATAATTCCTTCATCTCTATAAAAATGGAACCAAGACAATGTTGACAATTAACTTTCTTTTAAACTGTTAATATAATGTTAATGAATAATGATTTATTGTTAGATTAACGACGTTAGAAAATGATGACTTACTATTATACAAGGCCGGAATACCAGCTTGATTTTGAAATTGGAAGAAACTTCTTTCTAACATATATTCTGGATTAATCTCTTCTACTCGGAGAAGATTAAGGACCATATTATAGGTCAAGTGAAAGGCAGAATTTATTGGATCTGGTTTTCCTTGAACGATAGCTTTACCGACAACTGGACTAACTTGTTCGTCTATCATTAATATGACAATTCCTTTATCATCTAAACCTCGTCTGCCTGCACGGCCGGACATTTGGATATATTCACCCGATGTGATCCAACGGAAGTCCTTACCGTCGAATTTACGGGGTGCCGTAAATAGAACCGTTCGCGCAGGCATGTTCAAGCCCATCGCGAATGTTTCAGTAGCAAAAAGCGCTTTGATCAAACCTTCGCCGAATAATATCTCAACTGTCTCTTTTAAAATTGGCAAAAGCCCACCGTGATGAATACCTATTCCACGCCGTAAAAGTGGCAGCAAGTTTGTAACTTGTGGTAACTTTTTGTCCTCGTCATTAAGGACGTCTATTGCATTATTGAAAACCTCATCTACCAATTTCTTCTCTTCTAATGTGTTCAAATCTAATTTGGCCATTTGCATTGCATAAACCTCACAGTCTTTCTTTGAGAAACTGAAGATTATCACGGGGGCAAAATTTCTTTCCATGATCATTTTTACCATTTTGAAGATATTTGTTTGTCCACTATTCGTGGCGCGCAAGCCACCTTTACGTCCTTTCGTGTCACCTTTAGCTGCATCACCTATATTCTGCAGACAAGCCATGGCTCTGTTGAAATTTTCCTCTTTGAATTGACCAGTCTCATCTACAACCTGTTTTACAATAAATAGATGTAGTAGATGAATATATATATATATTATACATCTTTCTTTTTTTATCGAGCTCTTAAACGGCCAAGACTTCATAAATTATCACTAACCAGATGAATACCATCGCCACCAACTGGAAATATGTAATGTTGCAATGGAGTAGGTCTGTAGTCTGTAGAAACCACATGGCAAGGCTGATTGTGCAAGTGTGCCACCCATTCCGCAAATTGTCGTGCATTCGGTATGGTAGCAGAGAGAAATACATAATGTACATTATCTGGCAATAGTATAAGCGTCTCCTCCCATACCACGCCTCTCTCTTTATCACGCATGTAATGAATTTCATCGAAGATCACCCAACCAACCTCGCGCATCACCTACACAATTCATATATACAAATAGATGTTATATAAATATATGACATAATATTACATAAAATTACATAAATATTTTTTTGTTATATAATATATTTAAGTTGTAATGAGAAATGAGACACTTCGTATTTTCATAGTTTTAACAATAAAACAAACCTCTGAGCCTCTGTACAGCATATTACGCAAAATTTCGGTAGTCATAATTAATACGCTAGCTGTTGGATTTATAGTAACATCACCTGTTACCAGACCAACATCTTTAAATTCCTCATGAAATTCTCTATACTTCTGATTACTCAATGCCTTAATTGGAGTTGTATATATTACTCTCTGTTTATCTTTAAGTGAACATGCTATCGCATACCTGTATGATTCATAATATGATAAAATGAAAGTTATTGGGAAAAATTGCTCAAGATGACATCTTTTAAAAGTAAAATGTAAGATACATACTCGGCTACAACAGTTTTACCAGCTGAAGTATGAGCGGAAACAAGAACCGACTGATTGTTCTCAATGCATAAAATTGCTTCTTTTTGGAATGGATCAAGTATAAATTTATATTCTTTGATTGGTTTACCCTGTTTATTTTCTAAAGGCACATATTCTTGCTCAGGAGGAATTGCAATTTCGTGCATACAAGATTCCATAGTTTCTATATTATGTACTTTTATTCGACATACCACATCTTCTAGGCTGAAGAGATAATGTTTAATATAGTTGCATATCATAATTCCACTTGCATTTCTATATCATATTATTTAATAATTGAATATAACTAAACAAAATTATAAAATGTTTATTTCTATATTATACTTATTGCAATTTTATAAAATATATTTATAATCAACAGTTTAGTTTAGAAATATAAATTAATTGCTAAAGCTATATGTGTAATACTATTATAATATATAATATGCTGTTTTAAAAATTGTACTATAATTATTACATAGATAAACAGATGGATTTTTTCATCAAAATGAATTCCTCTGCTTAGCAATAAAATTTTACAATTAAGATTTTACAAAGCTTCTTTTATAATAAAAACATAATTGATTTTTTTAATTGCTATGTTAACTTTATATAGTCAAATGCTTAATATTCAATATATTTTATCTCGGATTACTTTGTATCAAAAAGTTCAAACTAATGATTCCATTTATTAACAAAATATACTGAATTTAAAACATATAAGATGGAGGCTTACTTGATGTCATCCAGAATAGGATCATGCCGTAACTTCTTAACGAGTGACTTATCATCTTCCGTGTCAAGTTGTCGCTTTATTCCAGCATCCAGTTCGATTTTCCTACAAATTTGATTAGACTAAATAAAAAAATTATGTTAAATAAGAATAAAAACTTACGCTAATTTATTTTTTATTTTTTTAAGTAAAAACATTTTAACAAAAAAAATTATACAAAATAGTTGTTTTAATTTCCTACAAAAATAATATTAAAAATTAAAAACAACCACGAGGTTTCTCTATATAAAGATTAGGTTATGCATTAAAAACCACTCATTTACTTCGAAATGTCCGGTATTTGTATATCATCGCCGTGCTCATCAAAGACGTCAAATAAATCTTCGGTAAAATTCGCCATTATTTATTTAAAAAATTATAATTACTCCGATAATTTGCGAAAACTATAATACATAATACGTAAGACCAAACATTCCTTCGATTATATACACACTAGAGTCAGAGAAAAGCCTAGCTAGGCAGTGATGCCAGATTCTGGACGCGCATCACGCCAAACCATGGTAGAGGAGATAACAGAACACAAGCGCGAACTGCGTACATGTGAGCTCGGCGCTACGGCTAACTTCGGATAACAGAAGAGGACAATTATACTGTTTTCTGTCTCTCTTCTTCTTATCGAGTGAGCAACGAAGGTGACGCGCGGATAACAATGGGCACGTTACTCGCCGTACTCGCACTTCTTATTATGCGTTACATTTTAACGTTATAATTAAATGATTTTTTTACAGCTTTCCTTAGTATTACAAATTTTGAAAAAATAATGATATATATTTTGTAAAAAAAGAAATAAAAATATTGAAAATAAATACATCACAATAAAAAAACCTCACAAAGATAAAAAAAAGTACGCCAAGTACATAAAAAATATACCTTGTACACAACAAAAAGTTGAAAAGATACTTATCTCTGAAAAATAATTAATAAAAAAATTTTTCTCTAAAAAAATAAAAAAACTAAATGAAATCAATAATTAACTGGCCAAGTATTTACAAGTAATTCAGTTTGTAAAGATTTGAAATAGTAGATATCATAAAATCAATTTTTGTAGAAGTGTTTTAAACAGATTTTCTCCTTAAAATTAAAATACATTTAATTTTTATTAGCAGAATGATTTCCGAAATAATATCAATTTTGAATAGTATATCACAAATTACATTACTTTAGAATTTATTAAAGATGTTATATACTATAATATCAAACCATATTGTTAATGTTAAGTGCAATTAGAATTTTTTTGATTTACAAAGTATATCTTACAGGATGTATAATTTGAAAGAAAATTTTTCGTAAACTCTAAGTCGGGGCGCGTATAAAACAAACTTACAAAGCAAAATATAAAAACTTGGCGTGCCCGGGTCGTAAACATAACAATGTTATACAATTAATTTGTGTTGTACAATATTTCATATTATGTAAAAATTACTTGCATCATTTATCATTATTAGTGCAATTAGGATTCCTTTTATTTGCAAAATATATCTAATAAAATATATATAATTATATTAAGATTTCCTTGATTTGCAAAATATATCTTATAAAATATATATAATTATATTAGAATTCTTTTGATTTGCAAAATGTATCTTATAAAATATATTCTAATATAATTATATTAGAATTTTTTTGATTTACAAAATATATCCTTATAAAATATATATAATTATATTAGAATTCTTTTGATTTGCAAAATATACATAATTATATAAATAAATATATGATATAATATGCAAATAATTTTCATATAACATGTAATATTGTATAGATAATACAAATCTAGTTCAATGTTTATTACGGGCACGCCAAGTTTTTATATTTTGCTTTGTAAGTTTGTTTTATACGCGCGCTCCGACTTAGAGTTTACGAAAAATTTTCTTTTAAAGTATACATCCTGTAAGATAGACTTTGGAAAGCAGTTGGCCGGTTGGAAAGCATCATCTAAGCGAGAGGTGGAGTCACCTCTTGCTTAGATGATACTTTCGTTGCTAAGAAACGTACACAAGTAATCCATCGTATATGCCTGCCGATACCGGCCTATCGCTTTCCAATGCGCTCATTAGCTCACATATTTTAATTAATAACGCAAAAACTATTGCGAATTTTGCAAAATGGTATAGGACTTTTTGATTCAGTTTGGTCCAATCTACCTTCACACTTCGGGTGTGTCAAAATTTTTAGGACACCTTGTATATGTATGATAGTAATTATTTCAGTCTTTTGCACAATAATGATATACAAACGTTTGATTGCGGTATGTTTCGTTAATAGATAAAAAATAATGAATGGTGATTTTTCACACCATCCATGGGGTATCACCAATGACGCGTTCGGTTTTTTAAAGTGGACTTTCGCCTAAAGCCTTATTATATCACATTACACGGAGGAGAAATAAAGAAAAAAAATTATTTTTTACACACTTGTTTAAAAGTGTGATGTCCTTTACGGAAAAATTTTTTACACACTTGCTTTAAAGTGTGATGTCCTTTACGGACAAATTATTTTTTACACATTTGCTTTAAAGTGTGATGTCTTTTACGGACAAATTATTTTTTAGGCACTTTCTTTAAAGTGTGGTGTCCTTTACGGATAAATTATTTTTTACACACTTGCTTAAAAGTGTGATGTCCTTTACGGACAAATTATTTTTTACACACTTGCTTTAAAGTGTGATGTTCTTTACGGACAAATTATTTTTTACACACTTGCTTTAAAGTGTGATGTCCTTTACGGACAAATTATTTTTTACGCATCTGTCATTTGCAGGTGTGATATCTTTTACAGACATAATGTTCATTACACACGTAATATTCTTAATGCTTACTCTTTTTTATAATATATTATTACACAATATTAGTAATGAGCAATCATCATCGATATCTGCAGCATATAATGTAAGATTATTTTTTTCTCTTCAAAATTTTTATATAATTTATCCGCTGACATAAGAAATAAATGCTGCTCGTCAATTTTTATTTGTAAAGCTGTTTTTTCCCTTGCTTTTAACGCTGACTTAATTGCACAAGTAGCATTTATACAAGTTGACGAAAATCTATTTCGTTTTTTTGTTTTTAAATCTGATAAAATTGAAAATGTTCTTTCCGGATCAACATTTGAATTTGGAAGTATCTAATAGCATTCAAAATTTTAAATTAGGATATTTAGGAATATCATTAAATTGACGTTTTAAAATTTCTTTCCACATATTATCAAAATTTAATTATGAAAGATTCTATTTTTCTTCAATAGCAAAATTAAAATTTAATGAAAACCATTCTTCCTTTAAATTATTTTCATCAAAACCACCTAGAATTTTTGCAATAAAAGAAACATCATTAAAGGATGTTTCTCTGTTATAATCAAACAAAGATGCCTGTGATTGGAAAACTTTTAATTTATATAAAAATGCATCATTAACAGACAATCTTTTTCTAATTTCTTCGGCAGCAATTAGATAAAACTGCAAACAGTTTTGTCTAATATTTGTTACATCTGCATGTCCTTCCTTCACTAACTTTTCTAAAATGTTGTTCACATTCTGGTTCTAAATTAATATCATTCAGAGATTTGTGATTTTCTTTATTATTAAATGTTAAATTTACAAGCAAATGTTTTAATAAATCCGGTTTTATAAAATTTTAAGAAATTTTTATAAGAAAATTAACAGATCTAGGTTGCAATAAATGGATTCTAGTTTCAATAGCTTGAAAAAAGCATTAAATTTGAAAAAATTAATTTAAAACATATTTTAAAAATAGGAAATAGGCTTTTGTATCCACATTTTCCATGATAAACAATAAATGTTCCGCAGATTTTAGTTGGTCGCTCACGACAATTTTATTGAGAAAATATTTTATTGTATCCCATGACTCAAAAAGTCTATCAATACAAGAATAATGTGAAAGCCATCGAGCATCTCATAATTTCAAAATTTTACGATTAGTATCTTGAAAACATTCAACAAACTCATTGAAAATAGCTGAACGTTTTGGACTAGTGTTAATATAAGTAGTTATTTTTCTAAGAAATTCTTCACATAATGCAGGTATTTTAACGAATGTAGCGTGAGCAGCCAATGCTGCAGAATAATAAGGATATGCAAATATTAACAAATTTTTACATTTTTCTTCAAGTTTTTTTTTAAAAGACAAAGTTTTCATCACTGTTTATCACTGATGCATTGTCGCATGACAGAGCAGAATATTTAAAAATGGAATCTATAATTTATACATTTAAGATTGGAATGCATTTAATGCATAAATAATTTTTCCGCGCTACAATCTCTTGCATCAATATTAATTAATTTTACTAATTGAAACCGAACATCTAAAGTCTCAGGATCAACATATCGAATAATAAACGTCATCCATTTTTTATTACATATATCTGATGTTTTATCAACAAAAACAGAAAATTTATTATTTTGAATGCTATTAACTACACGTTTAGTCTCGACTGGATACAAAACGTTTGATATAATATTTTTACATTTTGTACAATCCATACTCATGCTTTTTAATACCTTATGATCTTTTCCAATTTTTTGAAAAAAATTGAGAAATCTCTTTTGCAGTATGATGAGGTACATTTTTTTCAGTAATTAATGCGGCATCGTATTTTCGCATATTTTTTTTGCTCATCAAACGACAAAAGCGATTCAGCTTGTGTATTCAGATTTTTATTTGATTTGTTGTTTTCATTTGCTGTATTTGTATTTTTTTTAGATTTATTTCTATGAATTTTGGATTCTGCGTGTCTATATATTTGTAAGAGACCGCCAACAATTGATTTATTACAAATGGAACAAAAAATGAGTTAACGTCATTAGAAACTTCGCGTAATCATAATTTAAATTCTTCTATGTCTAACCATTGTTGTTTGAATGTTTTTTTTCTTGCAAATTTATATCGCTAATATAGATTAAATCATTTTTTTTAATATTATTTTTATGACATGCAGAATCCGCATGTCTTAAAATATTCGAATTGCATGAAAAATTTTTATTGTACACGATACAGTTAAAAAGATTATCATCAAAGGATACTTTGCGTATCCAAGATTTAAAGCGAGCGTCATTTAGCCAAGAGTCTACAAAGCTTCGCTTAGATTTCTTTCTTGGTATATCGCACATTTCTATGTGAAATGAGAAATAAAAAAAGTAAAGAATGAAAGTAAAAGAAGAATAAAAATGTAATATATACAAATATATACAAATTTATACAAATATATACAAATTTTATTTAAAGAATGACTTACAATCAAGAATTTGAAAGTTTTGCTTAAGGATAAAGATTTCACAAGCATAAATATGTTCACTCACAATTACAAGAGAATAATATTTTTTGATACAGAGACTAATGTGTTTTGATACAGAGAAATCAATGTTATTAGAAAATATCGTACTGTACAGTATGAAGATACTGTATTGTCTGAACACTGTACAGTATGAAGATACGGTACAGTGTTCAGACAATGCAGAAAGACACGTGTTGCATAAGACGCATCATGTCGCGTAAGTAACAAATCTATTCATTATTGTTCATATATTTTAAAAGTATTCTTAACAGTACACTTGTTCAAAAGCGCAAATGTTTTACATTCTCTGTATATCTTTACGTCTTTGTATATCCTCTGCACATCTTTTGAACATGTGTATTGTTAAGGATGTTACACTTTAATCTTTGATTTATTTTCTATTTTATACAAGATGTCCTAAAGCACCCTAGACAATGTTTATGAACAAATCGAGTAAATTGAACAGAAAAGTCATTTATCATTTTTTTATAACACTTAATAATGGAGTTGTCCACTATTAAACGCACGGCTCACTGTCGTGTGTCCGGCAAAAAGTCGGCGCTAATTGGTCAGAATTTACTAAATAATATCTCCTTCATTAAGCATTATAGAAAAAAATGGTAAAAGACTTTTCTGTTCAGTTTATTGTGCTCTATGTTCATGATTGCTATGTAGATTATTTTGGGACATTCTGTATAATAAGATACTTATTTTTTTTAAGTATTTTAAAAATAAGAACTGATTTTTAATGCACATTAATAAATAAATATAAATTTTTACAGAAGATATTAATCAAGATTTAAAAAATATTCATTTCTTTGGCATAGGAGCTATTGATGCAACAATTGTTGCGTCAATTAAAAAAATAAGAAGAACAGCAGCAGCACCAACAAGGAACCTTTTTATTTTTTATTATTAATCTATAAATTTATATTCTTAAAGATTTTTATTAATTTATAATTGTGTTTAGTAGGAATAATAGACCGGTTCTAACCCAGGTTCTCTGAGGGGGCTGCGGGTTAAGGGAAAGCCGCGCGGGAAACTTGTGGGGGGGGGGTATGATGTCGCGCGAGCATGGGACGCTTATCGCGGGCAGGGGACGCTTATCGCGGGAGCGAACATATTTCAAAGACGAGTGCCGATGTCCGGCTGCTATATTTATTGTAAACAAATAGCATCTATTACACATGCGGTATGAAGGGAATTTTTTTCTAGGAAGAGCCGAAGAGACGCTTATCATGAGAGCGGGGCATTAAACCAGTGCATATATACAAAGGCGATAGCCGGTCCGGCTGCTTTATAAACATTATAAACATAGCGTATATTGCACGTGTAGTATGTACGTTAAGAATTTTTTTTCTAGGAATAACCGTTTATCGTCGCAGGTATAAACAAAAGACGAGAAAAGGAAAGAAGGAGATGTAGAAATAATTAATACTTTTTTTAATATTAATACAATTTTTCACATCCATGCAACCATTAACGCTATCTCTCTCTAACACATCGCCTTACGAACGCCTCGTCCTATCCCTCTCTAACGCACCGCCTTACGAACGCCTCGCGCTATCCTTTTCATATACATTGAGAATCTCATTAGCTCTATCTTTCTTTAACACACCGTCTTACGAACGCCTCGCGCTATCCCTCATCCACCGGTAGCGCCACGGTATATATATATCTATCTTATATGCAAGGAAGGGAAGTAAAAAAAGAAGATAGATAAGTATTTGTAATATATAATAAGATGTATAAGATGTATAAGATTGTAATGTATAAGATTGTAATGTATAAGATTTGTAATATATAAATATTTATTAATAAGTATATGTGTATTTTTCATTTATTACAAGCATCGTAAAGTACATCATTTATAACGCACATTAATAATTCATAATGTATAAGAGATTCGCTGTCAAATATAACATTTTCATGTATCGCTTTTACAGCATCGTTTGCATTATGAATATTATTATACTATAAAACTCTAATAAATTGTTTAAATTTTTCGTTCACAATATGAGTATTTTTGCACAACTAATAATACATATGCTCTATACACTTTCAAAGTCAAATAAATGTATTAGAATGGATGGATTCATATAACACATCACTCAATAAGTCCCCGGTCTGACACATATATGGAAACATTGTTGACAGACCCACGTGATTTCTAAAAAAAAATTTGTTTTTCTTAGTTAGACCGGAGACTTATTGAGTGAT
>JBCEWD010000005.1:567774-581006 GCA_039654425.1 Cataglyphis rosenhaueri | reverse complement strand
AATGCAAATATATATCTCTAATATGAATGCAATGCTGCATTTATCAAATCAAATACTCTGTGTATAAAAGCGATAATGACTCGATTGTTGTTCCGATATCAATCGATATCGATTTTCTGGCCCGAAAATTTTGAATTTCTTTCAAAAAAAAAAAAAAATATGCACGTAAACACGATTCATCTTAAGATAATGATGGTCAATCTACAATTAATAACACGAGTTGCCAAAAATAATAGCATTTATCACAAAAAACAGTTTTCAGTTTGACCTGCCTACCCGATTTTATCCCACTTTCCTCTATATTTCTATATGCAAAATAATAAGCTAGTACGGATATTATTTTTGAACGGAAATTTGAAAATTTTCAAAATAAAATAATAATATAAAATAAAACGTTTTGCTTTAAAATAAAAATTTTTATACTATCGAAACATCACTCTCTCAAGAAATTCAAATTTCGTATTTTACTTAAAACAGAAACAGAAATAAAATTGTAACCACAGCAGAGGCTCTTTCCGCTTTCAATCTTTCATTTTTATATTTAGTTCTAAAAGTTTGGGGAAGGATTTATTCCCCCCTAATCCTTCCCCCTGACTTCACCACTGATAATCTGTAATAAGAAAAAAAATATCTCATTTGTATTAGTACAGTTTTCTCGTAAACTATTAAATTTGTATTTTTGAAGAATTTTGTCTTGATGTTATAAAAATTATAAAATATAATTGACTTTAAAAATAGGGCTAGTGTAATTAATGCATTATTATATATAAGCAGCATCAGAAGGATTAAGCTTTCGTAATACATTAATAATCTATAATAAGAAAAATATTCCATTTGTACAAATTTTTCTAATAAATTACGAAATGTGTACAAAATTTGAAAAAAAATATATTTATATATTTTTTCAATAGTTGTTTTTCAATGTATTTATGTTAAAAGAATACAAGATCATTTTAGTTACATGTACGATATAAGAATATGTGAATTGTCTATTGAGAAGAGATAACCTCCAATTTGTAAACAATTTTCTTGTTATTTATGAAATGTATGCACAAAATATTATGGAAATATTTGCAAAAATAAATTTTTGAACATCATAATATGTTTTTTATAGTTTTATTTTTAAAGAATAAAAGAGATTACCTCGAATTGAAATTACATCTGCAATATGCAGCAATCATCCGCCGGGAGATTATGAGACCATAAAGTTACAAGAGAGCAATATCAGCAATACCGGAAGTTACTTATTAAATATGGCGTATAGATATATCCGCTCTAAAAGTTTAATTTATATATTTTGAGAATGTTCTGAGAATATTGAAAAAATATGCGAGAAAGAAGATAAACGAAGTATTACAAAAATATTATTGAGATATTCTCAGTATGGTTAGGGTTCATCATAGCACATTCAATATAAATATCGAAACTTAGTTTTTATATACTGAAGATTTCTATATCCTGAGAATATTTGATAAATAACGTTTGCAGAAGCATTATATGAATATTTTCAGTAAATTACGTATGAATATAATACATTCAATATAAGTATATGTATATTCATACATTCATATGATATCATATACTATTAGGGAATCAATTCTTATCTAGACGCTCATCTCGGATTGTATTGTATATATCTCACATTTTGATTCGCATAGCGTATTTTATTTATCATTAAGTATTAATTACTCAGACCTTAAGTTATGTAATCTTTTTTTATATATCTTTTTTTTGTCTTATTTTGCTGAAAATGGTTCGAAAATGATCGGAAAAGCGAAAGTTATCCTAAATATGTATATAATTTTATACTTGATATATTAAATTCTTTTTGTCTATTTCCTGCACTTTGACTATTATTTTCCTTTTGTGTGCTTTTTATATATCTTTATTTTATAATTATAATTATTTTTATCATAATTTGGATTTATATTTAAATTATCTTAATTTTTTTTAGAAATGGGGTTTATGTTGCTTTGTATTCATTGCAATACGTGACACAATTGCATAAAAGGTCATACTTCATCAATTTTATCGCCAGTTAAATATGTTGTAGGAGAGGTCCTTCTAAATAAATCTTCGCAAGAAAGAAGTAGCACACGACATTGGTTTAAAAGATATAACAAATTGAAATTTGATATTAATTGTGTATGCAATTTTAAATGTAAACATTTGAAACTGAAAATAAATTCAGGTTAAGTTAGAATTTTTTCGGGAGGGGAGTGTAGGGGATGAGGCAGAGCCGCTTATGTATATCGATAAATAATAATTTTCACTTTAGATATTTATTCACCGAAATAAGAAGAAATAAGGAAAAATAATAAATTATTGCGAGAAGTGGGTGAAATTGATTATTAATAAAATATCCATAACCATGTATCTATCCCGTAAATATACAAAAACATTTTTCCACTTCTATTCTACAAAAAATATAGCGTACATAAACTTTACTGTTCCTATTATTTCATAATATTTAAGAAAAGCATTAAAATTATGAAATTTTAATTTATTATATTTCCTAAAGAGAAGCATTCACTTGCGCACAGTACAATTGGACACATTGAAATTATACACCAGGCTGTTAGACACATAAAGTTGCGCACCGTTCGATTGAACACGTTACATTTACACATCGTTCATTCGGAGACAAACTTTTTGCGCACTATTCGATTGGACACTTGCTTTTGGACATATATATTTTTGTATAATTTGAAATATAACACGCATGTAGAAGATTTCTAAATGTTTGAAAATTTATTATTAATTTTATTTTGTAAATAAGCAACTGTTACAATAAACACAATTGGTTTACATCAGTCCGTTTGCGGACGTTCGTTTGTGCATAGTTCGTTTACGCACAGTTTATTTGTGCACAGTTCGTTTAGTTTGCAAACTTTTCCTTCCACACAACAATTGTGGGATGGACCTCGCTTGTAAAGTATAAACGTGGACACAATGATTTGTCCCCTCCTCCCATAGGAGGACTCCACTTCCAGATAATACAATTTAACACAAAAATTAAACTTATTTCGGATTTAAAACTAAAATTTACGCGAACTGTGTGCAAACAAACTGTGCGTAAACAAACTGTGTGCAAATGAACTGTGCGCAAACAAACTGTATGTAAACAAACTGTGTCCACTACAACAAACGTTTATTTACAAAATAAAGTAAATAATTAATTTCCAAAAATTTCAAAAGTTTTCTACATGCATACATGCGTGTGTATTTCAAATTATTCAAAAATATGTATCCAAAAATAACAATGTTTAAAATAGTTCGCAAAAAAGATGTGTCTAAATAAACGTACAAATGTAACGTGTCCAATCGAACGGAACTTTATGTGTCTAATAGCACAGTGTGCAATTGCAATGTGTCTAATTGTGCCTTAAGTGAGCTTCTCCCTTTTCTAAACATCAATGCCATCTCCAACTTTTTTCTTACGGAGAATTACTCACAAGAACCTCCCCAACACAATATATTTAAGTAGTGATAAAATCAGTAAAGTATAAACTTTTATGCAGTTTTCAATATACAATTACTATTTTTTTGAATAAATATCTATTTAAAATTTTTTTTTAGATTTTATACAATTTAGAAATAAGGCTATTTTAATTCTATAGATTTTTTAAATAAAAACAATTTTTGTAAACTGATGTTTATTAATATTAAATATATATTAATGCAGATTATCAAAACTTCTATGGCATATTTATCAATGCTGCGTACTCTGTTATGAAGAATTATAAAAAGGTTTATGTATGTGTACAATAAAAAAACAAATATGTGTAGTGCGAATAATACTTGGAAATACACTTAGAAATTACCCATGCTCTATGTATTACAATGCATATCAATATTGTTATTAATTTTTATAATTTATCATATGTAAATATATATATTATTCTAAAAGTTATAGTTAAAAAGTAAACAATAATTTTTTTATTCATATGAAAACAAATAAAAAATGCAGAAAAATTTTGTATTTTATGATATACTGTTTTAGAAAAAAATAATTGCAGAAATTGTAAGATTAACATCTTTGAACTTATTGTTAGATAACTCATAATGTATGCTATAGAAATTCATAGATTTAAACTTGTAAATATAAAACTTGTTTCAACAATAACTTTTAAAATATAAATTAAAAAATATAAATTTTACTTAAAATGAAAATAATGGCTGCTTTTTGACGCAATTTGTAAATAAATATATTTTTTTGCTCTTGATTTTAATAAACTTTCGATATATTTGTAATAGTCCACTCCATCATTATCCAGCAATCGTCCGCCGCAAGACTATTGCCCGGCCTCCATCAAGGTACAAAAGCGGCACTTTGCACCCTTTTTTAAACGCTCGATAAACTGCAAACTATTTGGGTGCAAATTCGTGCAACGGATTACATAACGCGAAACGAAAGCAAAACCAATCGCGAGTATAACGAAAAGTGCGGAATGCTCGCAATTGATTGTGAGTAGTAGAGCTATGAAAATTCTAACTGGATGGTTCTCTGAGGGGGTTGCGGAACGAGGGAAAACCGCGCAGCAGTATGATGTCACGTGGGAAGACTGTGGCACGACTGGTGGACGAGGGGTCCGCAGAGAGGGAAGGAGACAGCGCGTCCCCTGTGTGTGTGTGTGTGCGCGCGCGCGCGCGCATGTGTGTGTGTGTGTGTGTAAAATATACAAGGTGTACTAAATAAATGCATATGGACACAATACTATGAGATACAGAACAACAATCCAAATCGAAAAGTCTTGAACTATTTTTTGATTTTTCTTTTCCTTGTTATATGTTAAAATTAACGAATTGCCTGTCTACAATGGAAAATAAAAAAGTACGACGAGAGTCGGAGTAGCGAAATGACTTTTTGCTGTATAGATAGGCGATTAGTTAATTTTAACATCGTATAACAATGAAAAGAGAAATCAAAAAATGGTTCAGGATTTTTCGATTTAGATTGTTGTTCTATATCTGATAGTATTGTCCATATGCGTTTGTTTAGATACACTTTGTATACAACATAAAATATATATAATGTCAAATATATTTATTATTAGTTAGTTATCGATCAGCCTCTTAGCTTGCCTTGAATCCCAGTTTCACTCCTCAATCAGAGATGTGACGAGACAGCTGATGTCTCTGCTTTGGAAGATTGAGATCGACGACATCTTTCTTTCTTTCTGTAAGGTAGGGAGGGTCTTCTTGATGGACAAAGGCGTAAAGGCACTAAAATATTATAACACTTTTTCAAGTGTTCCCAAAAGAACACTAAAGAGGAGGAGATTAGTTGATAAGAATCCGACTAGAATACCTCTCTCTTCTTCGAGGACCAAAGAAGACTTTCTCCCCTTCCGTTAACAAAAAATTATCTTCTCCAACTTTTTTTTTTAACGGAAATCACAGAGTATTTATAAGCCTTCTAAAACTATCAATAAAGATCCCAGATGAATGAGACTCGTGTTCCTGCACTGTTCTAGAATTGCCAAGCCTCCAATCTAAGCCTTTGTAATTCCGGTCCCTACCACAAAACTTTCTTTGAGTTGATCAATCTTTTATGGCTCTTCTTGAAGCTATCAGTTAGAACTTTCTGTATCTACAGAAGATAATCTACACAGAGCTCTATTTTTTTGTTGGTCCCATGTCTCTTAGAAAAGTCATACAAACCTGCTGTTAAAACAAGTTATAAAAATCTGTTGATAAGTCATTCCAAGGAGAGATCCAATCTATCTTTCTTGAATTTCTTCTCTTTATTGTAACGGGTCATGCACGCAGTCTTTAGAAAGTTCGAAAATAATCTGTCTATGATCAGAGAGAGAGAAAGGGGGGGGAGGGGGAGAGAGAAAGGAGGGAGGTAGAGAGAAGGAGAGAGAGAGAGGGAGAGGAAGAGGGAGAGAGAGAGAAGCGCGAACGTATAAGTGAATATGCAAGGAGTATGAAACGATACGTAGTAAGCGAGTGATTAGAAAGAGATAGAGTGTATGATTGAGAGAAAAAAGAAAGAGAAACTGCAATAATGTTAATGCGTATTCTGCATACATGTATATTGCTCTACACGCATGAAAAAGACGAAGAAAGTACGATTATGTCTGTCTTTGTCATGTAGGATTGCAGCACTCTCTATCGCGACATCATGCAACTAATCTACTGCTCTGTTTCATTTTTGAGCCTCGATCTTATACACACATATGTGAAAATTTTAGATTGTATTATCTTTTTTACAAAGCTTCTAACTCATTTCTCTAAGTTCACTGATACTTTTTGATAAAATGCCAAGTCCGGTGGCTATTGATTAGGCACGTGCAGATTACAAATCTTTTATATTAAATAAATGTTGATGGCAGAAGCCGATAACAAAACTGTAATTTTTTAATTTTTTGTCACTTTTTATATGAAATCGTATCTACCAAAGTTCGTTATTTTGTATATTTTAATTATGGAAAAAGTTTTGTCGATATCTATGATAAACAAAAAGATTAAACACTAACTTAATTCGTATTTTGATCGGTAAAACAGACTTTACGGATTCCCTTAAGGGCCACAATAAAGGTTTCATTTATTCATTCAATCATAAGATCATAAAAACCATGTTTTTATTAAACAGATATAAGATAGATTATGAAAAATTAAGTAAATAAAAATTTCACATATTTTTATTTTTTAATCTATATTATATTAAAAAGATATTTTTTTTATTTATTGATAAATAATAAACAGTTTTTAAATTTTTTTTTAATTGCAGCAAAAAAAATACATACAGCTACTACAGACGAGCTTATCTCAGCTCCAATAAAAATATGATTGGCCCATGTCAAAGAAAAAGTACAAAGACAAACATCATATCAACGGGGATATGACTATCAATAGATAGAATAATGCAATTTCTCTCGTAATATGTGTATTTTTTTTCGATAAATGATTAATCTAACTACAAAGAATGCGTTATGTCTAATTTTGAAAGATGTGATACATTGCTATATATGTATATCAAATTTATTGAATAAGAATCCTTTAAAATAAATATTTACTTGTTTTACTTTTTATATATGACTATGGGATCTTATTTTTATCTATTTTATTTTTTATTAAATGTTAACATTTAATTTTTCTTTTTATATTATAAGTTTTTAAAAATCTAAAATTGAAAACATATGATGAGAATATAAAAAAAACAATAGAATATAGAGTCATCAAAATTATAGAGTCATCAAAAATAATTTTATTATTTAGTATAAAATATGCATCGTGTTGTATTATATGGCTAATAAATTTATCATTAAGTGTATGTATATATGTAACGAAATATTATTTTGGTAAATTTGGCACATAATTAGAATTATCTGGACGGCGGTCTATCCTTTTCATAGTAACTCTATAAACAATTATAAATTAATAGTAAAATTTATTATTATATATTAAATTTTATTAATTTTTTTGATAAATATAATAAATTGTAAATGTTCGGATTAACTTATATTTCACGGATCGTTTTTATTTTTACATATATTGTAGAGAGTACATTCCTAAATAATACGCATTTTGAATTTTGTGGCGCTTTTTTCTGGGTCCAGAGATTTTGGATTATCATAATTTTTGCATTTACTTGTATCATTTTTTCATTCTATCTTACTTGTGTGTTTATATTTTTTTGTTTACATTTGTGTCAGTACATTTCTGCTAAGAATTTTTTTGTTTACATTTAATTGTGTTTGTATTACTATTAGTACGGTAATAACAATTTCTACTTCACGCAAAGCGAGGTTCAATCGTAACCAATGTGTCTAGTTTTCTGATAGAGAAGGGGTTCAAAACATACATCCTCCATGCATATGCTTTTTAATGCAAAATGAAATTCCACATGGGTTTATAACCAGTGATGCCATTTTTGAGGTGCTGCCACCCTTATGGGAAAAACCCTCAAATATTGAGAGTAAACTTTCAATTTTGAGAGTTTATTCTAAATTTGAGTGTATACACTCAATTTTGGGAGTTTACTTTCAAATTTGAGTGTATACATTCGAAATTTTGAGTGTTTACACTGAAAATTGAGTATGTACATCGAAGCATTGAGTGTTCACACTCAAAATTGAGTAGGTACATCAAAACATTGAGTGTTTATACTCAAAATTGAGCGTGAACACTAAACTTTTAAAAATTTATTTTTAACACTTGAATGACATTGAATAGATGAGCGTAAACTCTAAACCTTTGAGTGTTATTCACAAGATTGAGTATTTTCAAGAGACAATTGAGTGTTAACTGAGTCATAATTGAGTATTATTATTAACGCTAAAAATGTGAAATGAATCTTGTAAGTTGCCATGTAATATTTTTGAGATATTATTGGAACATGTAATTGTAATATTGAATGTTAATGTTACACTCACATTCCAAAAACATTACAAAAACCAATATTTGGTAATCGCTAGTTTGTTCGTTTACCGCTATGCAGCGTGTGTTGCATTATCCATCTCGCATTTAATTTTAAGTCACGATGATTATATAAAGGTTGCAAAGAGCGGCTAATAAGATTAAAGTATAATAATAGTATAATTTGTTTGATGATTCTAACACAGGGACTTCAGATATTTAATTGAACGTTTAGAAATCGGGCAAATAAATGTCCGCAAAAATTAAAATTGTGTGTTCATTATCTTGAGATATAAAATGGATCTAAAATCTAATATTTATATAAATAAGAATTTCAGTTTCTCGAATTAAATTGTTTAGATTTAATTATTTTAACATTTACTTAATTATGTTTAAATATGTCAGTGTTTTTGTCATATAATATATATATATATATATATGTATGCAGTAATACTTATAAAATATAATAAAAGGTTTAGGAAACGTATACAAATGTTAAGATAAAAAACATCTATATATACTATATTATTATAAATATAATTGCATTGTAATGTATTGCATTGTAGAAGTATATAAATGTTACATTGCAATATTACAAAAAACGATGCAATATTACAAAAAAACAACTTCAGTGTTATCTTCAACTCGAGAGTTAACTTGAGTGTTATTCTCAACTTAAGAGTAACGCTTAAAGAAATAAAGTTGAGAGTTATACTCAAGTTGAGTGTCCGAAATACTCAAATTAAGCATTATTTTGAGTGTCTTTTTGAGTGTTCTTTTGAGTGTTTTTTTCCGTAAGAGGTGCTAGAGTGTAGAGGGGATACGCATACAAGGGCAAACCGTGTACACAATACAAAGATTTGAGTTGAACTTCGACTTGTGTGGAAAGTTATAAACACTGATGCTATTTTCGAGACGCTGTCACGCTACCATAGCGTATAGAGGAGATACGCTCTGCGCATTATATACACGGTTCTTTGTATGCGTATCTCCTCTATACGCTATGGTAGCGTGACAGCGTCTCGAAAATAGCATCAATGTGTAAACGGTCAGTTTTTCCGAGCGCTGTTGCGGGATAGCTCGGTCGGGATCCGGGCTCGGAAGGGATAGCAAGTATCGAAATGCATTGGTAAAATAAATAATGTGTTTATTTATGTCAGATTGCGGGGGTTACAAAGTGTATGGGTGTATGAATGTGCGCGAATGAATGTGTATAAGTGCGTATGTACGCGAGTGAGTGACGACAGATGCGTGTATGCAAATTGTGAACGCGTGAATGTATTTCAAACGGTATGCGGATGCACCTCGGTGGTGCGATTCGAGTGCATGCCAGTAGTGCACTCGCGAACGGAGCGGTTATGTGGCGAATTGAACGCGGTGCGCGATAATCGATGCCTGCGATCGATGGGTGATGTCACCCATTAAATAGATAGCGCGATGACGCGTGATAATGTCCCCGCGAGGGCCGGGAGCCTCGCGGCCTGAGGAATTGCGTGTCGCCAAATTCGGCGCGTAGGGCGGTCTCAAGGCGCGCGGATTATGTCGCCGTAATAATGGCAAGTCTCGGGCGGAGTCTTGCGTCGGCTCGCAAGATACCTCGCGATGATTTCCGGATTAGCGGGAACAGTTCGCGATCGGAATAGGAGCATCCGGCAGATGGGAATATCCATCGGTGGCGGATAAATTCCCATCGCTAGAAATATTGCCGGACGATCGGAGCTTTGGTAGAAACGCTTTGCTTGCGGGATGGTGGGAAAATCCAGCAGAGGCGGAGTACACCCAACCTTGATCTCGCTTGTGAAGCGTGTTGGTTCTTCGGAGTGCTTCTGAGCGTCTTACTGACTTCACAGCGGCGGAGAAGATTCTGTCTTTTTACCCAGTGGAGCGCTTATTTATGCCCGGTGTCGGCGGTATCGCGTCAGCGCGATAATTGTTTGTTAAACAATTCGGTTGAGCCCGTTCGCGGCTCGAGAATATTCAAAAACGGTCGGAGCGGTTTTCCGAGCGCGCGATTTATGCTGCGATACGATGTGCCGAACCGGTGGTATAAATGTAAACAAATAAATATTTACAAAATATTTATTTTCGCTTATCGGTTTACAATACAATGGGGCGCATAGCGCCTTCGCTCTAAGGTCCCGTGACTGCTGGGCGTGGGACGGCGGTATTTTACGCGCACTGGCCCGATCGATGGTCGTTGGGCGGCGGCATCCGGCGGGTAGACGGCCGGGTAACGTACGCATCGTTACATCACCCTCTCGTTAAAAGAAAGCCTGAATTTGAGGCTTTGTGTCGGCTTCCCTCTTAGCTGATGCAGCGGCGGTATTCAGCTGGCCGGTCTTGGAGAACCGCATAATCCAGTGTCCTTGGAGGCTGCGTATCTTATATTTTCGGGACACATGGATGGCAAAATGCGGCACATTGAAGATGATGCCCGGTTCCACCTGTACCCGGATCGGTGGCGGCGGCAGCGGTCCGGTCGGCATCAGCAGCGGTGGTGTCTGTTGCGGTTCCTTGGTGTTCGTGGGCCTGATGTTCGGCGTTGTCGGGCGGCGTGGCCAGGATGGTAGCGGCGGCGGTTGCTGCAAAGCTTGCAGCTTGCGAGCGTTGTCGGACCTAATGCACTAATGTGCCGATCTGCGGTGGTCTCGATACTGGCGGTTTGACGGCTGACTGATCGCCTGGTTTCCGGTCGGTGGTGCTGACCGTTTCCTTCCCGGCTGACAGGCTTGGCTGCTCCGAGCCCTTTTTTTCTCCGAGAAGCTTCTCGATTTCTCGTAATATGTTTTCGGTTTCACTCATCGTGACTTACTGTGTGTTAATCTTTGCTTTTGTCTTTGATTTTGTCGATATTTCGTCGTTGTCTTGATCGTCGGTGGGGGTTTCGTCTTCCTCGTTCTCGGCATTGTTTTTGTTTGTCTTTAAATTTTGTATGTGTACGTGTCTGTACCATTTACCCCTCTTGCTCCTCAAGTCTATGATTACTGATGAGATTATTTTCTGTACTTCGGGCGGCCCGATATATTTCGGCGCGAGCTTTGCGTTGAATTTATCCTTTTTTGATAACGGGTGGTCTTTTTTCCACACCCATTTCACAGATTTTTGGCTTCTACTGTCGTCGGCGAAGATTGTAGTATTTTTCTTGTCTTTGAAAGGCTCGTGCGAGTTGGATGCGTACTATTTCGTATGCCTCTCCATCGTGTCGTGTTCGGCGGAGTGCCCGTTGTTGTAGGTGCGATGTGGTGTGATGGCGTTAATTCTCGCCCGTGGTTTAAGTATACGTATATCCAGTTGCGTCGTGTACCGCGGTGTTGTAAGCGAACTGCAAGGCGGGGAGATGTTCGTTCCAGTTTCTATGGTCCTTTTCTAGTCGCTTATCATTGTTTTTATTGTTCGGTTAGTTCGTTCTACGGGATAGATATTAGATTAAATGCAAGATACGCAATATTAAATTAAGACATCGCGATTTATTACCAAAAAAATTATTTACTTTCGAACCATAAAAAGAAAAGCAACGAGTTCCTCGAAGCTTTAATCCAAATTTAAGTAGTGACGCGTACACAAAATAACTGAGATTTCGCCAAGTGCCGATATAATACGTCACAGAAACATCATCAAAACGAATTGTACAACATGTAAGCTGTTCAAATATATCATTATTACACGGAATCTTTGTCTCGTGTTTCTCGATATTCGGAGTTTCAACTCCTAAGATGAGTCGAACCCTTGGATCATCCACAAATTCCCATTGTACTGGGAGAGTATAAATATACACAATAATTTTCTAGTAAGTATGCATAAAGTTGAAAGTTGTAAACCCATATGGAGCCTCACTTCGCATTAAAAGATATATGTGTATACAATATGTTCCACCTCGCCCCCTCCCGGGAGAACTTCACTGTCAAAAAATTAGACACATTAAAAATTAGGCATACAAGTTTGCGTTGAACCTTGCTTTACATTCAAAGCGAAAAAATCCAAGGAGCTACGTCCCTCGAAATGTAAACAGACACTTTTTCGTCTGCTTTATACAAATACAACATAAACAAACTTTATTTTTCCTTATTTTATAACAGAAAAAACATTAAAACTGTAAAACTTTAAAATTGCTTATATCTCTGGAATCAGAAGAGGGCGCCACAAAATTCAAAATGTGTGTTACTCAGAAATGTACCCTCTACAACATATCTAAAAATAAAAACAATCCGTGAAGTGTAAGTTCGTACATTTATCTAAATAGTTATCAGTTCAGAAAAAAATAAAATATTTAACTAAAAATTTATATTTAATTTTATGATAATTGTTATATTTTTGTTATTAAATTAATTTATTACTTACTTTCGTAGTCATATAAATAAGATTTTTAGCCATTACGGAACCAGTTTGTTGTATCATATTATAAAAATATGTTTTTCCTTTTAAAAGTATATACGGATGGTCATATTCCTAAAATCAACAATCCAAAAATTTCATTTTATAATCATGTTTTTATTTGAATATACACACATCCATGCACATTCACATACATGCATATATGAATAAAGTGTATAAAGAAGAGATAAAAGAGAGCATTTGGTGCTAAGCGAACGCAGAAAAGTGACTATATAGCATAAAGAAAGATGCTCAAGATGGCTATTCATAGGCGCCAATATTGACTTCCTTTTTACTCTTAGCTGCAGATTGCAATAAATGTTCATTTATTGATAAACGTCAAAAAAGCTCAAAATAACTTTCATGTATTCCCGTATATATATATATACGGGATGTTATAGCCCAACTAGCTATAATCGAATTATTATTAATTTAAAGTAATTAAAAGTTATTAATAAGATTATTATTAAAGCGAGATATCGCGAAAGGCGTAT
>JBCEWD010000005.1:531740-548315 GCA_039654425.1 Cataglyphis rosenhaueri | reverse complement strand
CGATTTGGAAGATATCACAAGATGTGTAGATGCTTATTTGCAACTAATTTCCATCGTCGACACCGTCAACGTATGCCTCAAATACTTGATTAACGAGATAGAATTAAAACTTCCCTCGTCTTATATAGATTGCGAAATCATAAAACTTACAGTTCGAGGTAATATTCAAGAAATCAAACTCGCTGTGCAAACACAAATGAAAAATTTAATGGTTTTAGATGTATATTTCAACATTGTATTTGTTCGACATTGCAGCAATCTCGAACTTCGCATGTTGTTGCCGCGTGACCGCGTCATCGCCGCGCGCGCGCGATGCGAGGCGGCGTTTCTGCGACCGAGCGAAAACAACAAACATCGTCGCCCTTCTCGAAGGATCTCAGATGAAATTGTGACAAACAAGTCACAGAAAAACTGTCGGCGGAAATGAGCAAATTTCGGGAACCTTCTGGATCCTTCGAAAAGGCGACGACCTTATAAAAGCGAGCCGACAACCGAGCTCGGTGCAGTCCGCTAAAAACAATCGACGCGTACACGCTATCCTAGTGATAACAGAAATTCGTTTTCGTGGAGAAATATTCGCATATTTCAGTGTGACTACCGGAGTTATTCCGAGACAGACGATTTATCGCTGTTCGTCCGCCGCGAATTACAGTCGTATGACACGTATAATTAATCTTATAAGCAGTGTACATATCATATTCATCGTAGAATTAATCGCGTCTCGATACTCGCGGGTGTGTTTGTCCGTCGGTCGTCTCATTTCGCACTTGTCTTATTGGAGCACGCTCGCTCGCACGTTCACACATAACTTTCGCGCACAAGAATATATATAAGTGATTGTTTATTTTATATTGTTTATTTTACATATTTTTTTATAATAAATATATTTTAAAGCATTATATATGTGTATATTACAATTGTGTGCACTTAGTTAATTATAACATAACTATTTTAGCTATACTATTTTAATTATATTACAATTTCTTAAATAAAATTTTTTTTAATATTGAAAATAATAAAAGAAATAAATTTTGTAGTATAAATATTTGTTTACACACATTTGGCGCAATTTTTTTGATATTATTTTTTAGCAAATTTAAACAACTATTATTTTGTACAACAGTATTTTTGAAGTCAAATTAATACTGTTTTGAATAGAGTTAAAATGACATAATATTGTAGAGCAGTTTTTAAAAAATAAAATACAATCTTTTGTGTAACATTTTTTCACACGGCGCGTGCACTTGGCGCCTTCTGTTTTGTAAAAAGGTATAAAAATTGACACGAGAGGAAAAGATTGTTCCAGATGTAGCTTACAGATCTATATGACAAATGTTAGAAAAAATGCAATTATAAACTTGATAATTACGCAGACTAACAGATGTAATATGATAAATCTTGTTGTTAAAACGTTCGGAGAGATTATATTTAAATCAAGATGAAAAAACAAAGCATTGTGTATAGTGTATACATACAATCGATTATAGAATTATTTAATCACTCTATAATCGACGTTTTGGAAGCATGTCGATAGCATACATATAGGCGTCAGATAAACATTTTGTGTCGATCTGCAAACCATTATATTGTCTTTATATGTTTATCATTTACGAGATCAATCTTTTATTAAAAAAATTAATAAATAATATATAATATAAAATAAAATAAAAATAAAATCAAAAATAAAATAAAAAGTAAATAAAAAAAATTAATATATGCACTATAATTACTGCACTTTTATTGCCTTTGCCTCATTTTGCTTGTTACTTTTAGAAGAGCTTTTTATTTATTATTATTAATATTCTAAATTTTCTTTTGGGCTTATACAAGATATCAAAAATTAAACTGATAATTATTATATAACAGCACATCTAGTGTATTGTTACTAGATGTAGTTAATTTACTATTGTTACTAGATGTACTTAATTTACCAGGCTAAACATTTACCCAGAAAATAAAGCGGGGAGCACACACTTTTGCATAAGCGCATAACTGTAAGCATAAGGAAATTGATTGGTTCATTTTCTTATGCATATATTTGTGGACCAATCAATTTCTTTATGTTTATGATTATGCGCTTATGCAAAAGTGTGTGCTCCCCGCTTAAAGCTCACCGCCTTTGGCGCTGCTAAACACCGACATCAGTAATGGCCTCTTTGTGGAAGCTATTATCACCATGTTCTAAATGCAAGTGAGGACCGATCGAGTCATGGTTGAGTATAAGTAGTAATATAAGAAAAAAGAAATTTGCGCAGTAACTGTTATATCGATTAGTATAGTGTGTTGTCGAGTTTTATATCGTATTGTATTGTGCTGCTTCTTTTTCTCTTCTCAGCTTTTTTCAGAACATTCTTTTTGCTTTAAAATTTTCCATTAACCTCAAATCAGCTTATGTCTTGAACTAGAATACAAAAACGGCTCGCTCACTTCGATCCTTTGTTCGGCATTAACTCGCTATTGGTTTCCAGTTCTCTTTGTATCATTATTTGCTTTTGTGTTGTTATTTGCTTTTGTGTAACTATTATCTTCCTGTGTTGTTAAAAACTCTGTGTTAACATGTTTTCTCCCCAAGATTTTAGAAGCAAAAAAGGACCTTCTCAAATCATTACTAATATTAATGCTATAGAAGCCGAGACGCAAGAAGCGGTTTTGAACCTGATTTCCAAAAATTATGCTCCCTTGCTTCAGGATTCTGCTAATCCTGATAGTGATATGGAAGTCGACAATTTTTCATCGGAGATTTTGTTCGCCCAACAATCTAATAAATCTCATAAATGAGATTCTTCGTCTGATATATAAACTTCTAAATTTCGAAATACAGCTGATCTTACATCATTACATACTAAATCTCTCAAGAGACAGAAATGCCAAGAAAAATCTCTCATCCTAAAAAGCTCAATATTACGAAACAGCTATCAGAATCGGCCTTGGATACACATATACAATTGCTATCAAGATTCATTTGAAATCATCCATAGGAATAGTTAACATATCTCTTCATCTTTTTACAATCGTCTCCTTAATATTGCGCTAAAGATGAACATCACTGAAATTAAGAAGCTCGGCTTCTCTAAAATCTCTGTGCAATTCAATTCTTGCGATGCAAAGCTGTGCAATGTAAAGCTGCTAATAATTTAATTAATAACTCTATTCTTAGGTCTAATAACTTAATAACTTGGCCTATATTCTTTCTTTCAGAATCTCGAAACAAGTTATCAGGAATGTTTCACTTGATCTCACTGAAAGTACGATTAAAAATGAAATAGACTATCCAAAATCTTTTTTGTGTGAAGGTTCAATAGGAAGGTAACTGACTCAGCAATAGAATCGATGAGTTATACTACCTCAAAATCCATCACTATTGCTTTCAAAATATCCCTAAACATCTTTATTTATGATCAGATATAAAATCTGTCTTCTAATTTCTAAACTTTCTTTATACTTTTTTTGTTATCAATATGGTCACATTAAAGATCAGTGCAAAAGCCAACTACAATTTTCCGTTGCGATGACAAAATCCACAAGGACGGTAATCTTTGTTTTAAAAATGATCAGCCTCCCTCATGTATTAATTGCAAAGGCTTCCACAAAATTAATGACCTTTCTTGTCCAGAATGACATACTTAAAAACGAATTTTAGAGCTGGTTGTTCAAGAATATCTCTATATTAGAAGCCAGAAAAATTATCCGGGTCTAACGAAAATATTCATAACTTATCTTGATCATCTAATTTTCCTAAATTAAGTAATTTCACTTCTGATATGCTCTTTTTATCCAATCCTTCCTCTTCGCCTTACTTTTCTCTTTTTCGCTTATATGTTGATGTTTCCAAAAATACGGCTAAAGTTTCTTCTAATTCAGCTTTCGCATTTTCTAACAATTCTTTTTCCTTCCCACTCCTTTATCAAAAATCTCTCGCCAATAAATCCTTCTTTGTCTATACCTATTTCCTCTTCCCCAAATAATCTTAATCGCTCTTCTCCCCCAACTCATTTTTTGTTTCACCCAATGGTCGCCTCCCATTCTCTTCTTCCTATGGGTTAGCTTTCAACTCACCCACCTCATCTGTTTCATCCTCTCCCTCCAAATAGTTTTCCAACTTTCATTCCTCTCCTATATAAATATTAATTTTTCTTCCTCCCCTGATCCCCAACTCGCCCTTATTCTATTCATTCCTTTCATAAAAGCTTAAATTGAAAAAATCTCCCCATTTCTCAAAGCTTTTGGACTCTGATGGTGCCTTAAAAATTTTTTTAAGAACTAGGATGCAGTGATGAAAACTCGTAGGAAGTATCTTGGACATTCACAGTAGTCAAAAGGCCTCAATAGCGTATAGTGTATATTAAAATAAGGGTACCGTTAAACCTCTTATAGGAAAAAATAGATAATGTTGAATGAAATAATATATAATATGGTTCTTAAAATTTATTTTGTTTATCTTTAAAGAGATAACAGGATTTTAATATATCATTAGCATAAATATTAACAGAAACAAAAGAAAATTTATTTAGGCTTTAAAAAGTGTCCTACATCACATCTTAGCACGAGTCTGCCGAGATCGGTGACATGAACAGTGACGTCATTCACGCATGCGCAGAAAGTTCTGCTCGTGAGATAACTCCCACGAGTTTTCATCATTGCTAGGATGGCGCATGCCTTCTTACATCTTTTTCTCAACATGCACCCATTTAATGAAAACAGATTTTTAGATTTCTTTTCTTCTATTAAAATTCTACAGTGGAATTGCCCTTTCATTTATAATAAAATCGTCTTTCTCTGCTTCATCACTGATGACTACGACATAATTGCATTCTCTGAAACTTGGTTAAATCCTGTATTACCTTTCTCTCTTCGCGATTTCCACAGCATTAGAAAGAATAGTCTCTCATGCAATTTGGGAAGTCTTATCATAGCCATTAAATGCAATATCTCCTCCAAAATCGTTGATAACTGTTTTCATATTCCATGCCGTCTTGAATGCCAAGCCATCACTATTCCAATTAAGAGTCAACATTTCCAAATAACATCTATCTATAGATCTTCCCATTCTTCCTTATGTGTTAAAAATTGGAATAAATTATTTTAATTTTGTAATTCCTACTCTCTTTTTATTTTAATCGGCGATTTCAATAGTCACATTGAATGGGATTGTGCACTCAATAGCACTCTCTTAGCTTCAGCTTTGGAATTCTCTTTTATATGTCTCAATGACGGTTCTCCTATTTTCCTGACTCCCAATCAAGCCAAATCTGTTATTGACTTCTCCTTTATTTCCCCTCCTTTGTATTGTTTATGTGAGATGAACGTCCCTTCTGATCTTTACTATAGTGATCACTTTCCTTCCTCAATCTTAATTAATTGTACAATAAAAAAATGAACATTTTCTCTTACAAAATAAAACTCAAAAAACCAGATCAAGATCAATTCGCAATAAATCTGATCTAAAACTATTCTTTTCTCTTGAATTCAATCTCAGATTTTACCTCTTTTAAAGACAAATATGATATATTCACCTCTTACGATATGATATACCTCTCATTATGAATCAACTTCCTCTTCATCATTCTCGTCGGCAATATAACTATCTTTCTAAATCTTTTTCTAAATGGTCCTCTCTCCCTGCTCCTTTAGGCAAGTCATATTAAATTAATTTAGAGGGTTCCAACCCTTCAATTAGTCTTCCCAGATTGCAATTACCATAAATCGCTTTGGTTAGAAGTGTTACAAGAGGAATTAATTTTGCTTTGTAAAATTAACAGGGAATAAAAAGTTATTAACAATATTATAAATAAAAAATTTTTTGTATTTTCTCAAATATCTCGAAAATCAAACAAGATAGGATAACAAACTATCTTTTTTGTAGAGTAAAATTATCTACAATAATGATCCGAGCAATATTTATCGTCATGTCAATCGTTTAGCTTGCCCGCGTCAAATTCGAAAACTCTGATTCCGAAAACTCTTGATTTCGTCGTTTTTTTGATGTTGCGTCAGTGACTTTTTTCTGTCATTTAAAATAGAATTAAAATTCTCCAAAAAATCATATATTATCTGAGAACTTTAAAGAATATTTTTCATGCAACCAATTTTTTAGACCTTTTTTGTTTATTTTGTAGCTATGTAAATAAAAAAATTTTACTCTTTGGAATAGTCTTAATTTTTTGCTGTTTTCACATCTTAGAATTCATTTGAGATGAATCTTATTATATACATCTTGTTGGGGACGACGTTTGGAACAAAAAAGACCCTTTTTTCGTATGACAAACCCTGATTTTTTTATTGACGCGCGAAATTATCCAATATTGCGGACAAGTCGAATAACATTTGTTTTACACTGAAATTATTATTTTCCATTAAAATTCATGTGACTTTTTGCATTATTATTGATTCATAAATTATTGCAAAATTGTTTTCAACACATCCTTTTATTTTTACTTATTTGTTAACAAATTATTTATTTAAAAATTGTCATAAGCAATTCTAAAAACATATTATCAATAAGAAACTGTAATAAAAGACTGTTAGTTTTAGACTTTTAGATACGTTGTATCGCAAATTTGGCTCGAAATTATTGATCTATGTACTTTCCAATTTAGGATTATGTATGACATATAACAATGTAAGCATCTCTTTGAAGCATCTGCAATTGTAAATTCCAAAGTAATGATTAAAGAACATGCATTTGGTCAATATGTTTTTGACAATGCTGACCATAATGTTTGTACATTAAATGGCTTCAACACATTTCACAGTATGGGTGGCATTTGTTGTATTACTCCGAAAGATAACTTAGAAATACAAGGACGGATTGAAAAATTGAAAGTGATATCATCTGCTGCAATTTTGGCGTCACAAGCAAAAATTGAGATTAAATATTATGGAAATTATAATAGTGATCTGGATTAAAAAATTTTGTCTTTTAAGAACTGAAACAAGATGGTTTACAAGAATCTTCCTGTTAGTCAAGCACTTTCCTGTTATACTCCATGTTATTGCATAAATCTTTTGAAGTAAATAGTATAAATCTCCTTAGTTGGAAAGGCTATTTTGTATATATATATATATATATATATATATATATACATATATTATGACATAATATATATTATGACAAACATAGAGTACGATGTCTCTTGTGTTTTGTGTTTGCCGTTTGTCAATCTTTCTTCATCAAGCAAGGATGCCATTAATACAGTACTGTGTTATGCATCTTCAGAATGTCAAAAAAGAGGACAAAAAACTTGCTTTGTCACTTTCGATCAGCCACTCTACATCAAAGCCAGAGAAACCGTCGCTTAGGGGGATGAAAGATTAGCAAATGTTGTCGTTAGATTGGGAGGATTTCATTTGCTAATGTGTTACCTTGGAGAACTGGAAATCATAATGGAAGCCAGCGGACTGAGTGAATTATATATACGGTCCACATTGTACGCATCTGTTTCTGTTGAAAAAATGCTCGCAGGACGCGCTTTTGCGCGTGCCATAAGAGCTCATTTGCTAACATAAGGCATTAGGCACTATAATTGTCCGAGGTGTGACAAACATTGATAAAAGCGTTCGTAAATATGTCATTTCTTCAATAACTTTGACGCTGAACCACAAACGGCTAAAACTATAAAAAACAATAAACGTTTGTTGACTTAGCAATCCGATTACAAGATGAAATGAATGCAGTAAAGAAAAGAGGACGCATAGCGCAACTTTGGATGCAGTATATGGACTGCATAAATGTCATCAAGTTATACATTGAGGCGAAGCGTTCGGGAAATTGGCATTTGCACTTGCGGTGTATTCGTGAAATGCTGCCTTTTTTTATGTATCAGGTCATTTGGCATATGCTAAATCCGCCAAGTTATATCTTCAGGACATGTCAAATCTTTAACAAGTCATGACAGTAAATGAATATCAAAAATTTACAGAAAACAGTTATTTCACTATCCGAAGATTTGACAAAATGACTTCGGGAAATTGGACGGTTAGGTCTGACTATAGAGCAGACGATTATGCGCTTTTTGAAATTTGAAGAAGGAGTTACACATAGACGTGGAATATCCGACAATGTTCTGGCCAGATGGATCCTTGCTAAGCCGACAGCTTATAAGGTTAGTGATCAAATAGAAGAATTTTCCGGAGTGAGATTGACCACAAGTGAATAACACATTGATTTGCAATTGAGTCGCATCAAAAGAGATATGGAAGATTACGCGCGCCTAATAGAATGGCTAGAATCACATGATACATTCCCTACATGCAATGCACTGAGATCGATATCTACTGATTTGATTGGAATGCCCAAAATTAATTCCGACAAAGCAATTAAAATTGGAACAACGGCAATGAAGTCTGATAGGGATCAGTCTAGCAGATTTAAAATTGAAGAGTACGAGTCTAGACTTTAGCTGTTATGAACCGAGGTATAGAAATCCATGGAGAAGTGATCACTGTCAATATGAATATTGCTTTTCCAACGAATAGTTGTATTACTAAGTGGCGATAAGGAAGCGACGCGTGATGCATTTTGCTACGAATTGGCACCTTTTCCATTGTTCTTATTCAAGATATCATGAAAAAATCGAAGAAATCCGATTTATATAAATCATTAACACCAATGGCAGCCGATCATTTTGATTGGATTGGAAGATGAGTAATTAGTGATGGTGGATTCTTATTGCATCGAGTAGTGTAGTCGCTGGGAAATACTTATACCGACATATTCAAAGCCTGTGAGGCTTACATTCGAAGCATTATGGTTTGAATTGCATTGTGGTTTTTGATGAATATAGAAACAATTATTTAGGTGCAAAAAATTATAAGAGATTATAAAAAATTATAAAAAATTATATGATAAAATAAACAAACAAAAATTTTGGAAGTGATGTGATGTTCACAGAGGATATGATGACAACCATGAATTAAGCCAAATTTCTGAATAACAACAAGAACAAATGCAGACTGATTGAATATCTCTCGAAACACCTTGAAATCGCTGGCATTCATCAAGCAGATCATGATTCTGATCGGTTAATTGTCATTATAGCTATTGCTGAAAGTGTCCAGCATGATAAAGTGATTGTAAATGAATATGTCGATCTTGTCATTTTCATGATTGGATTAACATCTGCGAATCGAAATATATATTTTTTCAAACAAGGAGGAAGAAGAACAGTAGATATCATGTATTCATGAGAAGAAAACACAACAAAAAAGAATAGATAATTTTTTTTGCTTATGTTTTTATTGGCTGTGACACCATGAGCGCAATTTTCCAACGAGAGAAAAATAGCAATTTTCAATCTTCTCAGAAAAAAGCCGAATTTACTGAAGAATATACGAGTTTTTTACGATCCTGAAGCTTCAAGACAATGCATTGATGATGCAGAAGAACGTCTGATGTTGGCATTATATGGAGTACCAATTGAAGATACTCTACATCTTGATAATTATCGTTTCAAGCGTTTTCAAACATCAGTTGCTCGAGCTAAACTAGGTTCGTCTTGCTCAGCTGCCACCGATACTGGCATCAGCTTTACAATTCCGAAAAGTTTATTTTCAAGTGCAGGAATGGCTCGGCAACAATAAATTTTCAATTCTGGATTGAGGATGGGAATATAAAAATTCCATGTTGATGCCAATAATGACAAAATTAAAGCTTGCTCCAAAATTTTTACTAAGAACCATCTCATGTAAATGCATAGAGTCTTGTGGGAAGGCATATAGCTGTCAACGACTCGGCATACAATGCTCCCAAATCTGTTTGTTTTGTCAAAGAATGTTTTGCACGAATCGAATAGCAATGGACCTTGAAAACGATGAAGTGAACAGAATAGATGATCCCATTTGCGAAGATTTTGAGATCTTTCCAACATCAGGAAGATGAGCAAAACGAGAGAAAAAGAACGGAAGTGATGGAGAAGATACGAAAGTTCAAGATGAATCCGTGGATACTGAAGATTGAAATAATTATCTAATTGTAAGACGGTGGAAGATAGTCAAAAGGTATATATCTGTATGTATGAATAAATTTTATAAATATGAATAAATTTTCTTTGAACATTTTTTGAATTGATATGTTCTCCCCATGAGACAACGAGGATAACGAATATAATATTATGTTTTTAGAATTGTTTATAACAATTTTTAAATAAATAATTTGTTACAAATAAGTACAAATAAAAGGATGTGTTGAAAACAATTTTGCAATAATTTATGAATCACATAATATGAATAATGATGCAAAAAATTACATGAATGTTAATGGAAAATAATTATTTCAGTGTGAAACAAGTGTTATCCGATCTGTCAGCAATATTGGATATTTTCACATCAATAAAAAAATTAGCGTTTGTCGTCCGAAAAAAATGTGAGGATCTTTTTTGTTGCAAATTTTATTCCCAACAAGATGCATATAATAAGATTCGTCTCAAATTCTAAAACGTGAAAACAGCAAAAAATTAAGACTACTCCGAAAAGCAAAATTTTTTTATTTACATAGCTGCAAAATAAACAAAAAAGGTCTCAAAAATTGGTTGCACCATGAAAAATATTCTTTGAAGTTTTTAGATAATGTGATTTTTGGGGGATTTTTAATTCAATTCTAAATGACAAAAAAATCACCGACGCAACATAAAAAAAAAACGACGAAATTGATAGTTTTCGGGATCCGAGTTTTGAAGTTTGATGACGTGTATAAACTAAACCACTAACATGACGATAAATGTTGTTTGGATCATTATTGTAGATAATTTTACGCTCTACAAAAAAGGTAGTACAGTTTGTTGCCCTATCTTGCTTGGTTTTCGAGATATTTAAGAAAATACAAAAAAAGTCTAAATAATATATACAAAAAAATTTTTTGTATATATTATTTAGAGACTTTTTCTGTATTTTATTGTTATTATTATTGTTAATAACTTTTTATTCCCCGTTAATTTTGCGGAGAAAAATTAATCTCACTTACAGCACCTCAAATCAAAGCGATACATGGTGATTGCAACCTGGGAAGACTAATTGGAGAGTTTGATGTCTAATATGACAGTTCTACTTGGTGGAGCGACAAATATGAGACGGCTTCTTCCAATAGAAGGGTAACTCTTAATACTTACAAAAAGAATCCTTCCTTCGCCAATTATCTTAATCTAAAAAAACTTGAAACGAAATTGCTAAACGCACCTTACGTTTGGCTAATAGCGTTTTCGGATGAATGGGTTAATCCAATCTCGGATCATGAATTCATGTCTTTTATTGGCAGAGATAATGCAAATAATGACATCATTGCATGGTCTCTGCCAATAAAAGACATGAATTCATGCAAGTAATTATGTAATTGCATTGTCTCTGCCGATAAAAGCCATGAATTCATGATCCGAGTTGGATTAACCCGTCTATCCAAAAATGCCAGAGATGCGAATAGAAAAATTTTTATTGCTCTCTTAATGAACATACTCCTGTATCATATTTGTGGAATATGATTAAAAGATTTAAATTAAGACATTCGGTCTCTCTTCTTTTCAAATTAACTTTAACTTCGAAATCCCAGATGGCGTCAAATCCCTAATCTCATCTTTCTGTCCTCCGTTTGTCCTCTTTAAACAATATTTTCCACGACCTAATCTTTCCTCCTTGTCACATTGTTGATAACCTCTTTTCACTGACTCACTGGTCTCATTAAAAATCTTAAAACCAAATCCTCTCCAGGACTTGATCGTATCGACTACAAGATGATTTCTTTACTTCCAGATCATTATTTACCTACTCTTCTAAACATATTTAATAATATATTTAAGGAAGGAATATTTCCTAATTTTTGGCATCATTCTCTTGTATCATTGTCTTTTTAATTCCCAAAAATTCTCTTGGTGAATTCCGTCCAATCTTTTTTACCTCCTATTTTTACCTCCTACTAAAATTAATGGAGGAACTTATTCATTCTCATTTTGAATGGATTGAAAAAATAGACTTCTTTCCCTGAGTCAATTCGGCTTTAGGAAAAAAAAGTCTTGTCACGACAACTTTAGCATACTCCTCAGCGTCATCTATGGTGGTTTTGTTACAAGTCAGTCCACAATCTACTTATTCCTCGATATAGTTGGAGCTTTTGTTTAATATTATTCCAAATATTCTCCTAATCTCATCAAACTTAGAATCCTTCTTAGACATGCTTATTTATATATAACCTCATTCATTTCAGAGAGTTGCCCACATTTGTTATAAATGGGGAAAATCTCTAACACATTCCTTTCTTACAAATGTTCCATAAGGCTCTATTTTAAGTCCCTTTTTATTTAACATCTATATTACATAAATGTCAAAAATTCTTTAACAATTAATGCAAAATTCTTCAATTTACTGATGATATTGTTATTCACTCAAGATCTTCAAACATTGATCACTCACTTAAAATCGTCGAGCTATCTGCAAACCTGCATCTCATCTTGAATCTAGAAGTATAATGATATCTTCTTCTAAATCAGTACTTGTTGTTTTTTCCAGAGATAGAAGAAACCCTCTCTCCTACTCAATCAATTTTCAAGGTTCAAAAATTAAATTAACAATTTTGTTTGCTCAAACTCTAAAATAAATCTCTAAATAGTCGAGTCTCTTTATTTCGATGGCACCAGCAAAAATTATCTCTCCGCAGTTCATAGCTACATCTCTAAAAAAAAAAAGTAAATTTTGATGAAACATTGGTCCTTCGAGCCGGATAGGCGGAAAAATATTCGTGGATAATTTTGCGGTTAAAATCTACCAGAATTTTGAGATTTCTCAAGATTATTCTCTGTGAATTGTCTCGTTGTCCTAACGGTCATTCGCCAGTATATCTCTTAACATCGTCCGCATCTGAATGTTCTCGTATATCGATCTTTATCATTATTGCACCAGTAAATAAATCGCGAGTGCATTAGCAGTGTCGGCTGCCGCTTTACAAAAATTGGTGTTAGTGAATTTCGAATCATAATCGATTCTTCTGAACAATGGCAACAATCGACAATGTCATCGAACGTCAACACTTCCTCTTTGGCTTCATTACGCATTCAGTCGAAAATCTGAAAAAATTCGGCTCTTCAAAAACGAATCGTGGCAACGTACAAAACAGCGTAGAAGCACTAAAAAGTAATTGGATTAAATTTCAAGCGAACGACGAGAATCTCTTCAAATCATGTTTGGCCGAACAGAAGAAGCTACCGTTTTTCAAGGAGGATTTTTACTCGGTGAAGCAGCATTTATCGACTCTCACGGTTACACGCTCATGTACGTGAATTTGGCATATCATTTTTCAGCAAATCAAAAATAAAAAGGAGTTTTTTTCGCAGTTGAATTCTATAATTCCTGATACTTTTTAGTAATAGTTCTGGTGATTTTAACCAAAAAACAGTCGAAAAAATGATCTGCTAACTTCCCGTAGCAGATCATTTTATAACAAATCAAAAATAAAAGAGAGTTCTTTTTACATACAGTCGAGTTATATAGTTCCTAATACTTTTTAGTGATAGTTCTGATTATTTTGTAAAAAAAATGTATTAAAAAAATAAACTCCTAGTTTTCCGTAGCAACCGTCTAACATAAAAATGTGATACGCTAGTGTATCAACATAAGTTCTAGGCTTTTTTTGAGTTCAACGTTATAGATCTAATATTCCTCCTTATATTTCGAAAGAGTTCTAGTTCTTAGTAATTTTTGAATAATTAAAAAAAAATTTTCTTAGCATCTCATCTATATAATTGTGATATACTATAATACTAGTGCAAGTTTTGAGCTCTTTTCTAGTCCTCTGTTATAGTTCTAGTACTCTTCCATGTATTTCGAAAGAGTTCTAGCTCCTAATAATTTTTGAATAATTAAAAAAAATTTTTTTTAGCGTCACATCTATATAATCGTGATATGCTATAACACTGAGGTGATATGCTGACAGTATTTCAAGAGTTCTATTTATTATAAAATAGCTTTCATGTAGGTTTAGACATGTACATTGCCTTTCCAAAAAATTCTGACGATAAAATAATTAGAAAATTATTTAAATAATTATTTTTGAGTATAGAGGTGATATGCTGGCGGAATTGCAAGAGTTTTGTTTATTATAAAACAGTTCTTGTGTAGTTTCGGACATGTACATTGCCTTTCCAAAGAGTTCTGAAAATTAAAATAATTAGAAAATTATTTAAACAATTATTTTATCAAAAAATCTCATATTTTCGAGTATAGAGGTGATATGCTGGCGGAATTGCTAGAGTTCTGTTTATTATAAAACAGTTATAATTATTTTAATCATCAGAACTCTTTTAAGAGGCAATGTACATGCTCGGAACTACATGAGAACTATTATTTAATATACAAAACTATCGAAATACTGCCAGCATACCAGTTCTATACTCAAACGTATGAAATTCAATGCCGATATTCCACATCAAGATCAAGCATCAACAACAACACTTCTAGTCAATGATCGAACCTACTCATCATACTCTCGAAATACAATGAGATCGACAATCAGATCGCTTCATTTTTTTGGTACTGTCGCCTCCGAAATTCGACGTCATAACGAAGCGGTCAGTGCTCTCGTTTATCATGCGCATTCGGCCCGCTCGGATGACTCGCTGATTATCATTGTCGCGAAGATGTTCCTGTAAGAGCTCTGGGCAATTCGACTTGACTGAGATGAAGAGTTTCCCGAAACTCTCTAATCTCGCTGGATTCACTTCACGCAACAAGTTGAAATAACGATGATCTTGAGATCAATCCCGCGCTGGTTCAGAAAAAGTTCGTCCTCTCTCGCTATCGAAATTCATAGATTTTCCGACGCATCTCAAAGCGCACTTGCTTCCGTAATTTATCTGTGCATCCTCAACGAAGTTGATGACATTCGTGTCATTTTCATCCGCGCGAAAACTAAAGTCGCGCCTCTCAAATGCATGACGATTCTTCGACTCGAACTCTCTGCTGCAGTACTCCTTGTTTGTCAAGTTCGCAAGATTCCGAACGTGCCTGAAGCCTTAAAACTCATCACGTCTCAACTTATCTCTGGGTGAGACCAGATACGCCGGTCCCTTGAACATAAAAATATTTCGCGGACGCGGTTCAAAGACGTACAATGGATACTTTATCGTATTCGTTTGTTTTAGCACCTCGGCCATACACTGGCTACCGACTATTCGACTGACGGATTCCTTGCTGCATATAAATGATTTACGCCGAGGCCTCTGCTCGACAACCACAAGTGACTGTGGCGCCAATCTAATAGGCGTAACTTTGGAGTTGAAGAAAATGTTCAGCGCTTCTTCCAAAGAGTGGGCTCACATTGCGAATATTCTCGCTAACAACGGGGTAACATGGAAATTCAATCCCCCTTTGGTTCCACATTTTGGCGAAAAATGGGAGGCAGAAGTAAAATCCGTCAAACGGCATCTCCGTCGAGCCATCGGCGACGCTCTGCTCATCTATAAAGAGTTGACTACGCTCTTAATTCAAATCGAAGCAATTTTGAATTCGCGTCCGTTATCAGCTCTCTCTGATGATTCTTCTGATGCTACCGCTCTGACACCAGGACATTTTCTTGTTGAAACAACTCTCGCTACCGTTTCGGAATTTTTTTTAAGAACTACCTCAAAATCGGCTCTCGCGCTTCCAACTGCTCCATCAAATGGCAGAGTCATTTTGGCAACGGTGGTCTTTTGAATCTACACGAACTGCAGAGTCCAAGTGGCATCGACAATAAAAATCATATCAAAAGGGCAGACTCGTACTAATTAAAGACGAACGTTTTCTTCCAATCAAATGGCTTCTCGCGCGTATACAACTGAGATAGAATGGAAAGAGAAAAGAAGAAAATAAAAAAAATTGTACGTATGTACTGCCAGATAACGTTTTTCTTAAAACTTATTTCCATGATATGATTGTTTCGATAATCCTAATAAAATAGGAGATGCTCTTTCTGCATTGCTGAATGTTCCCGGTGACTGGTTTCCCATCTTCAGAACGAATGGAATTAAATATAACTGCGTAACTGAGGAGCGCAGCACTTAGCTTCAGAAATATTCATATTGCAAATGTAATGAGACAATACATTTTTAATAACACCGCAACTTTTCAAATATAATTTTTTTTATATTATATATTTGATTAATAATTTTTTCTTCTATTATTAATTACGTATATGCTTTGCAATAATTAAAAAAAGCTTTCTAGCATTTTATTCAAAATTTCTTATTCATTTACGCAATTATATCGAATTGTATAGTTTTGAATAAAATATAACTCTGATTTAACAATAAGATATTTGCAATGAGGCTACTTGCGTCTAGATACACAATCTATTCATTGTTGTTGTTTGACGGCGCGAAATACTACCATGTCTCTTGCTACAACATATATGTAAAATACATTCATAAAAGAATTATTGAAAATTATTTTAATTACCTAATATTTATTTATTTATTATTCATTATTTGTTACTTTTTATTTATTATTTATTATTTATTATTTATTATTTTATATTTATTATCTATTATTTATTATTTATTATTTGTTATCTATTATTTATTATCTATTATCTATTATCTATTATTTATTATTTAATATTTA
>JBCEWD010000005.1:506267-517117 GCA_039654425.1 Cataglyphis rosenhaueri | reverse complement strand
TATTTACCAAAATTTTATTTAAAGCATTATTTTATAGTAGAAGATAAAATAGTTAGCGACTCATGCGGTGGTAATCAGACGTCGGATGGTCAGCTGTATCGAGCGCTCGCGGCGCGCCGCGCCGCGCCGCTACTGCCTGCCTTCTGTATTTGACGCGATTTGCTAACTATTTTTGCTTGTAACTCAAAAATTACGTTTCAATTCAAATTTTGATAAAGGAAAAATCATCTTAGAATTGTATCAGGAATACATCATTTAACGGACGGAAGGTTGTTCTGGAACACCCTGTATATATATATGTATATATATATATATATTGTGACATCCGCCTTCTGTTTGTCTGTCTGTGCGTGTCGCCTGTGCTGGTGTACTGTACCGTTTTCGGGAGATGATTCTCTAACGCGTTGCGTCAGAGAAGGGAGATGTTTATAACAACGGCTGACATTTGAATGTTTTAAGTCGCTATCTTAGTCTCGCGGCGGATTCGATTCCGTGCGGACGTTTCCACGATTGATTCCGTTCTTCTTTTGTATCGAGTTTATCTGTTCTGTGTTCTGTATTCTGTGTTCTGTTCCTATATTAAAGTTCAATGCTTAATGGAGAAAGTTTTAAAGGAATTGTTATTAAATATTTGCTTGGTGTATTTGGATGATGTGATAATTTTCGGTGAAAGTTTCGAAGATATGCTCAGTCAAGACAAGTCTTCATGTGATTACGTTCTGTGAATTTAACGTTGAATCCAAAGAAATATTCTTTCTTTAAACGAGAAATAAAGTATTTAGGACATGTGATTTCTCAGCAGGGTGTTATCACTGACCCTGAGAAGATTACCACTGTTGAGAATTGGCCAGTTCCTCGGACCAAAAAGCAAGTTTGTAGTTTCCTAGGTTTTTGTTCTTATTATAAGAAATTCGTGAAAAGATTTTCGTTGATAGCAAAGCCATTGTTCGCGTTAACTGAAAATCTGACGAAATTTGTGTAGACTAAGCAGTGCGAGATAGCTTTTGTAGAATTGAAGAAGCGACTAGTGTCTTCTCCTATTTTATCATTTCCGAAGGCTGAAAGGCAGTTTATTCTTGACACTGACGCATCTAATCATGGAATCGGTGCGGTTTTAGCTCAGATTCAAGATGGAGTAGAGTTATAGCATATTACAGTCGAGTGTTAAATAAATCAGAAAGGAATTATTGCGTTACGCGTCGGGGATTGTTAGCCATAGTTGATTCGTTGAAATCGTTTCATCATTATTTGTACGGAAGTAAATTCGTAATTAGATCCGATCATATTTCTTTGCGTTGGCTGATGTCGTTTAAGAATTTAGAAGGCCAGATGGCACGTTGGCTGGAATAGATTCAACAATATAATTTTAGAGTCATTCATCGGAGAGAGAAGCTTAATGATAACGCCAACGGTTTATCAAGGCATCCTTGTGAAGAAACAAATTGTAATTATTGTAATAAATTAAATACGAGAGAAAAAGAGTTAGTTGGAAGAATGATTTTTAGGTAGAATAATTGTAAGGGTTGGAGGAAAGATTAATTAGAGGATTCGGCAATTGTAAAGATTCTTTGTGGAAAGGAAAAAGAGCAACGTCCTTCCTGGCAGGAAATCGTTTCGGAAGGTTCTTCCGCTAAAATTTATTAGTCGCAATGGGATTCTCTGGAGTTGAGAAATGGTATTCTGTTTAGGAAGTGGAAATATCCAAATTTGAAGAGTTGTGTTTCCCAGATCATAGTTCCGAAAAAGAGTTAAAGAAATCTTAAAAGAAACTCATGATTTTCCAGGTGGCCATTTCGGAGTTATTACGATTCTTGAGAAAATTTGGAAGGGATTTTACTTGTAAACAGAATGTAGAGGATTGGTGTAAATTCTGCCGAGTTTGCATCACTAAGAGGAGACCTTCTGATAAAGGAAGATCTGAAATGCAAATCTATAATGCCGTAGTCCCTTTTGAAAGGGTGCAGCTAGATGTTGTAGATCCATTCCCTACGTCTTCTTCCGGAAATAAATATTTGCTAGTTATCACAGACTGTTTTACTAAGTGGGTAGGAGCATTTCCATTTAAATGTTAGAAAAGAATGTTAGAGCGAAGACTGTTGCGGAGACTTTTGTAAATCAGGTAATTTCTAGATTTGGAGGTTCCATCGGAAGTTCATACAGATCAGGAAAGAAATTTTGATTCGCGATTGTTCCGAGAGGTGTCGCATTACTTGGGCATTAAAAAGACAAGAACGACTCCGTTTCATCCTCAGTCAAATGATTTAGTCGAACGGCAACACGGCAAACAATAGTTAATTATTTAGCAAAGTTTGTTGGAGATAATCAACGAGATTGGAATAGTTGGATAGGGATTTGTTTATTAGCGTATAGGTCTGCTAGACTAAGACCACAGGAGTCTCTCCTGCTGAGTCGTGTTTCAGCCGAGATTTGACGTTACTTTTGGATCTTTTTCGCGGTATTCCTGCAGAGAATGAGATAAATTTGTCGGAAGGAAGTTTTGTTTCAAAATTGAGAGGAAAAATAAACGAAATTCATGATGAAGCAACGTCTAAATATGAAATCTTTGAGGTTGAAAGCTTTTATGATCGAAAGACTTGCAACTCACGTTTTGAACCAGGAAACAACGTTTGGTTATCCTCGACAAATTGTAGGAAGAATTCCCAAATTACAGAGTAATTAGGAAGGCCCTTATAAAGTAGTTAAAAGGTTAAACGACGTGGTTTATTGTATTCGGAAGTCCAAGAAGCATAGAAATAAGATAGTTCATTTAGATAGACTAGCCTCTCATCATGAGAGACATATTTAGATATTTTTGATTACATTCGAGACCCAATTTGGATTTGATTTTTATTACTTGTTTCGTTTAATTTCTTTTACTTTCGAAAGGACTCAATGGCAAGGACGTGGTGTAAGACATCGTACGCTGAAGAAGATTATGGTGTGAAGAATACATCGTTTATTGTTGAAGACTGCCTCACCTGCGGTTTTTGAGCCGTGGTTTTCCCGACGGGTCTTAGGGCGAATGCCGAGACAGGGGCTTGGGGAACTTGGGGGCTTGGGGGAGGGGAGTATCCACTATGGATCCAGCATTTTCTTTGAGGATGCCGGGTCCATAGTGGATACTTCCCTCCCCCACCCCCCCCCCTTGGCCGAAGATTTCCATGAAGCGACATAACGAATCTACCACAAGCAAAGCGAGGAACAAAGGACAAGAAAAAAAATGAAGAGGGTTCGGCAGTTTTCTTCACGTTTCTGGAAAACGTATGATTGGAACCGGTGATGGTACTCGGTAATCTATTGCAGTAGCACAGGGTAGAGCAAGGAGCCATTGAGGTATCCTGGAATCTACGTTTGGAAGAAAAAAAGAATGATCGACCCTTGAGCTTATTTTATAGATTGTTGGGAATCTTATAAAAGAGAGGAACAGTGTTACGTCCGCCTTCTGTTTGTCCGTTTCTGCGTGTCGCCTGTGCTGGTGTGCTGTGGTGTGTTTTCGGTAGATGATTCTCTGACGCGTGACTAAGGGAGATGTTTATAACAACGGCTGATATTTAAATGTTTTAAGTCGCCATCTTAGTCTCGCGGCGGATTTGATTCCATGAGAACGTTTCCGCGATTGATCGCGTTCTCCTTTTATATCGAGTTTATCTGTTCTGTGTTCTGTATTCTATGTTCTGTTCTTATATTAATTAATTCTAATCTTATATTAAAGTTGTGGGAATTGTGACGTGCGCGATTCGATAAAACTCGAAGTGGACGCGCGGACGTAACAATATATATATATATATATATATATATATATATATATATATAGTTTAATGTTTGCTTTATTGATTTTCCTTGGGATTACAATCTCTTGCAATTACAATTTTACATTTAACTTAACTCTAACTTAACAACTAACTTATCTCTAACTTAGCCTAACTTACTCTCTACCTGTTTCTATCTATCCACGCACACATCTCTATCTGCCCTACTCTAATTTGGGACCTCCGCTTCTGGTTTATATCACGTTTTCTTCCCTTTCATGCACCTTCATTCACACATTCCACATCAATCTCTCTCCCTCGCCCGCTTTCTCTCTCTCTCTCTCTCTCTCTCTCTCTCTCTCTCTCTCTCTCTCTCTCTTTCTCTCCCTTTCTACTTTTTCTCTCTATTCCTCCTCCTCTTGAATTTTACCCTTTACCTGATTGCCACTTGACTGTTTCTCCCCTCTTCATTCTCTCCCCCGCTTCTCAAATCTTCTAATTCTCTCAACCATTCCTCTCCCTCACTCTTTTCCCCCAACACCTTCCCCAACATCTCCTGCCAGCCCTTCTCCACCCCCCAGTTCACACATCTTTTTCATACATGCTCCCACGTTTCCTCCTCCCTCCCACATAATCTACATTTTTTATCCTCTTCCTCCTTCCAATACCAATTGCCCCTCATTCCATTCCCCAGTCTATACCTCGCCATCCTTTGCCATCTACTCTCCCCCCAATCTCTTCTCAGGTACTCTGGTATCCCACTCCCCTTGATTTTTCTGTAGAGCTTGTTATATCTCGACTCCTCTATCCTTTCCCAATGTTCCTTCTCATCCATCTCCATATCCTTTTTCACGAAATAGCCGAAATCTAGTGCTCCTTCCGACCTTTTCGCCTCTATCTCCACCATGTTCATGCCTCTGTCCTCAAAGTACCTACATCTTTCTTCCTCCCCCTTCGATAAATCTATCTTTCTCCTACTCCTCTCCCTCAACTCTTCCCAGCACCTGCTTGCTATCCCACTCCCCCTACCCTCCTACAACCTTTTCTCGAACCACCACCCTTCTCCCTGCCCACTCTCTTAACTTCTCTCTCTGCAATTCCTCCCTTACCATATAGCCCGGTGTTCCCCATTCCACTACTAACACCCATCTTAAGTACCTTTCCTGCAGCCTCTCCAACATTTTCCTCTCTCCCCAACTTCATATTTCCACCCCATACCCCATCACGGTCCACACCAGTTTATCGAAGAGCCATAATCTTCTTCCCCAATCGTTCTTTAATTTCCTTTTCCCTATTCCCCAAACCTGACCCATTACTGTCGCACCCTTCCTCAATCTATCCCTTATCTGTGCTTCCTGTTCTCCATTCTTCTGCATCACATAACCCAAATACGAGAATTCTTTAACCTCTTCTATCACCTTCCCTTTCCACCTCCAGCTTATCTTCCTATCTCTCCCTTCTCCTTTTCTGAACCTTAATATTTTTGACTTCCCCACATTCAACTCCAACCCCTTCTTTTCCAGGTAGCCTTCTAACTTCCCGATCATACTCCTCATCTCCTCTTCTTCCTCCGCAATCAACACTACGTCGTCCGCGTATGCCAAAGTATAAGCCTTCATCCTTCCTAACCTAACCCTCCCCATCCCCTTCTACTCATTACCTCTTCCATATCCGCCGTGATCAAATTGAACAAGTGAGGGCTCAATGGACAATCCTGTCTAACTCCCCTTCCTGTCCAAAATCCTGTTCCCAAATCCTCTCCCCTCCTCACTATTCCTAGTCTCCTTCATAATATCCTCGCTCCTTCTGATCAATCTTTCCCTCACCTCTCTTTCTCTCATCGCTTCCACCAATTTCCTCCTATCCACCGAATCAAAGGCTGCTTTAAGATCTATGAAAAACGCTACTAATTTTCCCTTCTTGCTCAACTGACAGTTCACTAAATAGTTCAGTATAAATATGTTATCCATTGTCCCTAGCCCCTTCCTGAAACCTGTCTGATTCTGTGGAACTAATCCTTTTTCCTCCACCTCATCGCTCAATCTACCTGCTAGCACCGAAACGTACACTTTATACAACGTCGACGTTAACGACACCCCCCTATATTCTTTAACCCTCTCCCCCTCCCTCTTTAATATCGGTACAATCACCCCCTCGTTCCACTCATCTATTCATCCCTCTCTCTTCCATACCCTATTACATATTTTCCATATCCATTCCTCCACGTTTTCTCCTCCGTACTTCCATACCTCCGCCGGGATTGCATCCACCCCTACCGCTTTGTTGTCCTTCAATCTTCCAATCACTACCCTTATCTCACTCCTGCTTATGCTTTCTCCTCGTCGATCCTAAACCCCTCCCTCTGCCCTATCACTACTTTGCCCTCGACCCCCCCCCCAATAGATTTCTAAAATACCTATCCCACTCCTCCATTGATATGTCCTCGTTCACCTTCCATCTCCTCCTCCTTCCCCTATTCACTAATTCCCAAACTTGCCCTTCCGTTTTAATTTCCCTCACTTGCCTTTCCCATCTTTTCTTCTCTTCCTTTTTTTTCCCTTCTATCAACTTCTTATATTTCCCTTTTGCTTCCCTATATTCCCTATATTCCCTATATTCCCATTTCCCATCCCTTCCCTTCTCTCTCCACCTCTGCAACTCTCTTCTTACTATACCCTTTTCCTCCTTACACTCGGTATCCTACCATCCTCTCTCTCTTCTAATCCCCTTTGCTGCGCACCCACCTATCATCACCTGCTTTAGCTTATCTCTCATAGTTTTCCATATCTCCTTCACCTCCCCCACTACTTCCTCCACATTTCCTAGCGCCTTCCTGAACTCATCCTTTCCCTCTCGTGTCCATATCCATTTTTTACTAGCTCTCTCCTTCCTTCCTAACCTTATCTTATCCCCCCCTTTTATTCTGACTATGATTGGGTGATGGTCGGAGTCTATGTTATCTCCCACATCCACCTCGCATACTTGCATCCTCGTGTCTTCATCCCCCATCACATAATCTATTATCGAATTCCCACTCCCCCCATTCTCCTTCCATATCTCCCTTTGTGCATCCATTAAATATTGTCCATCCCGCTTTTTCTATCCATCTCAATAACTCCTTTCCCTCCTTGTTAATTCTTTTATCCCTTGACCTTCTTCCCACTCCCTCCTCCTCTTCATATTCTTTACTTATTACTCCCCCCTCCTCACCTGTTCTTGCGTTAAAGTCCCCCCCAATCAATATGCAACCGTTTTCTTTCTTTCTCTCCATCCATTCGCTCAATTCCTCTAACTTCTTCTCCAAATCCCCTCTGACATACACTCCTATCACGTTCCATTTTCTGTCCTCCACTTTTAACGCCACTTCTATCAATCCATTTCTCTTTATTACCTTCACTTCCTCTACCTTCAATTCCTTTTTTATTCCTAACAGCATCCCTCCTATCGCCCTCCCCTTTTTATTCCTCCTCTCCGCTAATTGTACTTCCCATCTATATCCTTTCGGCAAGTATCCTCTCGCGCTATCCCATCCTTTTCTGTCCAGGCAAGTTTCACTTAGCATTACCACATCCCACTCCTCCATTTCTCTCCAAAAATCTCTACCTTTATTTCTAGACCCCGCTACATTCCAAAAAACTACACACCATCTTTTTCTCGCTCCTCTACCCCTTCCCCTTTTTTTAAGTTTCCATTTCCATCCTTTAACACTTCTTCCTCCTCGTCCCACCTCCACCATTTCTCATTTATTCTAATTTTTCCATACCCTTCTTCTCCTCCTTCCTTGCTATCCTTTCTAAACTCCATCTCATTCTCCTTTCCTTCCATATCCAATCCTCCAAAATCCTTTCCTTCCTACCTTTCAAAAGTTTCTTTTTATTCGAAACCTCTCTTTTTTGGTCCTTGTTTTTCACCTAACCACCATCATTTCTCTTCCTTCTTCTACACTTCCCCCTATCTTTCTCACTTTTTCTATCTCCGCCTTAATTCCGATACTATCAAATAATTCTTCCATCGCTCTTCTTCTCCCTTCCTTAACCTCCACTCCCTTGATCAACACGTTTCTCCTTCTTTCCTGTCTTTCCCTCCTTTCCATTCTATTTTCCATCTCATTTAACCTATTTCCTATCGCTTCACTTCCCCCCCCCCATTAACCATCTTATTCCCTTCTCTCTTTCCGGTATCTCCATTCCCTAATCTTTCCATTTCCTCCTCCAACCCTTTAATGCGCCTATTTAACTCTTCCCTCTCTTCCACCCATCTCTTTTTGCTCTCTCTAAATTTCTTCCTAACTTTATCCATCTCCTCACTTATTCTTTTCCTGATTTCCTCCTTGACCTCCTCCTTCATATTTCTCATCTCCTCTTTCCACCACCCCTTCAATTCTCTCGCCATATCACTCATTACCTCCTCAATTTCCGATTTCCAATTCTTCCTCATGTAAAATAATTCCCCTTCTCCCTCCACCTGTCTTAACTCCGCATCCTTCCCTGTACCAGATTTTTTCTTATTTCTCAATACCTCCTCTTCTCCTTTCCCCAACTCCGATTCCTCTCTCTTCCTTTTCATTAGCTCCTCCACATTTCCACAACTACTTCTCTCCCTCGTTTCCTTCATTGCGAACTGCGCCATCTTGTTCTCCTGCGCCCTCTACAGAAACTCCTTACTCTATCCCCTAGTCGGCCCTACACTCTATGTTCTCAATAATCTATGCCCCAATCGTCACTATCTTACGCCTTCCTTTATGTCTCTAAATTTGCCCTTATACTTTCCTTCACTCTCTCCTAACAACTCTCCACACTCTCTCACGCCCGTGCTTCCCCACGATCACATTCACACCTCTTCCACTCCTCACTTCCTCACCCAACAGCTATCCAAACACGCCCGTTAACTATCTCGCAACACCTTACACGATACCGGGAACGGAAGTCCTCTCTCTCTCTCTCTCTCTCTCTCTCTCTCTATATATATATATATATATATATATATATATATATATACAGGGTGTCTCAAAATTGCCGGATTTTTTCTTAATGTTAGATTCCTTAGAATTTTAAGACGAAAAGGCAAAAATGTCGATGTTATAATAGTTTCTAAACGGAAAGCAATTATATTTTACGAATGAGAGGGCTGAAATTTCGCGCGCTTAGGCACGGCCAAATAACAAGTATAAAAACCTCTATAAATGGGATGCCTTTTTTATGATATTATGATTATCGTATAGATTTACAATAGCATTGTCATTATATGTTTTGCCGCTTCTCTAAGCATTGCATTAGTACCTTCTCTTTACGAATAATAAATGCGAGAACTAAAGTGTCAAAAATGATTCAAGCAAAAATTTGTGACATGTTTCAACTTCAGCTATCAAAGTGGTCGATCAATATTATCATGAAGGTTTACTATGACATGCTATGTGAGAGAAATAAATAGAATTAGATTAGACATTTATTTGTTTTTGTTTGAGAATGCAAACATCCGCATTCTCAAACTCGGCGTGTGGTTGCCGCACGACATATCGCCTCGCGCGCGATGCGAGACGATCGACATGTCGTCATTTCGCACCTATTGCATCGCCGCGAGCAGTCGTCACTGGCATCCAATCTGAGGCGGCATTTTCGCGACCGAGCGAAAAGGCGCGATGCAAATAAACATCATCGCCCTTCTCGAAGGATCCAAGATCGGAATTGCGACAAACAAGTCGAATAAAAACTGGCGGCGGAAGTTCGAAAAATTCGAGAATATTCTAGATCCTTCGAGAAGGATGCGATGTTATAAAAGCGAACCGACGACCAAGCTTGGGGCAGTCCGCACAGAGCAATCGACGCTTGTCCGTGTTTGCGTATTCGCGATATTTCGACAATTCGCCATGTGAAACTGATTTGCATCAGTACCATTGTGTGACTATCAGATATAATCCGAGACAGACGATTTTTCGCTGTTTATCCGCCTCGTATGAAGTACGATTACGTTCTCGCCGTTTTTATATATACCGGTGTATATATTGTGTATGTCCGAGAATTAAGTGCGTTACGATAATCGCGCTCTCGTCGATCCGTCGCTCGGCTCATTACGCGCTCGAACTTTTCGCAGCATGCTCGCTCACACGTCCACTTTTTAAACTCGCACACAGTTTTGCATTTTGCAATGTTTTGGAATATTTGTGATGAAATATAAATTGTAACCGTTTTAATAGAAAATAATTGAATAATTAATTAAAAATCAAACATTTAACAAATTTTAATTGTAAAGTAAATCAACTAATTACAATAAATATTCCAAATGATCATCATTGCATAATTGTAGTAAATTGTTTGTTGCTGGTCGTTTTTGGCGTTATTATAGCAATTGCTTCAATTTTTTTTCTATTTTTTGCGATTATTAATTTACCGCTTGTAAATATATTCTTTCATATGATATACCTCGTAAAAAATAATCTAGGGATGTCAGCTCTAAAAAGTTCTTTAAAGATTTGTTCGTTTATTTATTATAATTTATTTGATTTTGCAATTTAATTTTGTTAAATATGTTAAATTAAAATTTGTTAAATATGTTAGATTTTTATTTAATTATTTTAATCATTTATTTTGTTTTTGTATGTTTGTATTTCATTGCAAACATACTTTAAAATATTGCAAAATGCAAAATAAATAAATATTAAATTCTAATGTGTTACAATTTATTTGTTTCGCATAGTAGATACCTTCATAATAATATTTATCGACCACTTTGATAGCTGAAGTTAAAACATGCCGCAAATTTTTAATCATTCTTGAGATGTCTTTAGTTCTCGCATTCATTATTTGTACAGAGAATGTACTAAATGCGTAGAGAAGCGGCAAAACATATAATAACAATGTTATTGTAAGTTTGTATGATAATATCATACATAATATTATAAAAAAGGCACCCCATTTATAGAACACTTTTTCATTTGTTATTCCTAAACGCGCAAAATCTCAGCCCTCTCATTCATAAAATATAATCGTTTCCCATTAAAAACTATTATAGCCTCGACATTTTTGTATTAGAATTTTTCTTAAAATGTTCTAAGGAATCTTCTATTAAGAGTAAATCCGGTAGTTTTGGAACACCCTGGAGTTC
>JBCEWD010000005.1:397890-407986 GCA_039654425.1 Cataglyphis rosenhaueri | reverse complement strand
GTGTGTGTGTGTGTGTGTGTGTGTGTGTGTGTGTGTGTGTGTGTGTGTGTGTGTGTGTGTGTGTGTGTGTATATACAGAGTAGGCCATTTTAATGTATCCACTAAAATATCTTAAAATCTATAAGTTTAAGACAAAAATGTTTTAGACAAAAGTTGTATGGTTTCAAAAGGGCCATAAGATGATATCATTGGTTTTATCTTGAAGAATTATTTGAAGGTCACATGAAGGTCACATTTAATTTTTTAAATGGAATATTATATTTTTTATTGCATATTCTTGTAGCCCATCTTAAAAGTTTTCTAAAACATTATGATAGTGTTTTTTTTTAAGTACTCTCCGAGTTATAAGACTTCAAAATTGCAATATAATTTTACATAAAGTACAAAATATCTTGTCATGTTATGGGGTCAAGTTGATTCTTAGAGATCATTCCAAGGTTAAATCACCTTTTCACTTACATGTCTTGACCCCATAACATGACAACATACAAGATATTTTGTATTTTATATAAAAATATTGCAATTTTTAAGTCTTATAACTCGTACTTAAAAAGAAAACATTATCATAGTATTTTGGAAAGATCTCAAGATGGGCTACAAGAATATGCAAAAAAAATATAGTATTCTATTTAAAAAATTAAATGTGACCTTCATGTAATCTTCAAATAACTCTTCAAGGTCAAACCAATGATATCATCTTATAGCCCCCTCAAAACTTTTGTGTAAAACATTTTTGTCTTAAACTTATAGATTTTAAGATATTTCAGTGGATACATTAAAATGGCCTACTCTGTATATATAATATAAAATGTATGTATAAGTCTTTCAACATTATTTTCATTTCAAAGCGTTTAACAAGTCAATTAGGACGCAGAATTTTAGACTTTGAAGCAAAAATAGCATCAAGTGGGGTGCATTTATAATCATGCATGCACTTATAATCATATTTTGCGATGATGACCGACAAAGTAAAAAGCCACCTATAAAATTGGTTTGCTTAAAGTTAAATATACAAAGCTATAAAGTTAAAAACCAGTATATGTTAGACTTCTTTTCATTAAAATTAATAATTTATTTAATTAGATATTTTTAATTAAAAAAAAATTAATTTTTTATTTTCATTTTTTTTATTTATTTAAAGACAAAATAAAAAAAAATTGAAATAGTAAAGTATTTCAATTTCAGAATAAAATATTCTAATTTATAGTTAATATGACTTCCCTTTATCTCAATAACTATTTTTTGAAATTTTCTTGATTTACATATTTATTAGATATATATTTTGAATTAAATTTTGCAAATATAAATCCAGATTTTTCCATGCTGGTTGTAGCGCCTTAAAATAGAAATTATATATATGTGTGTGTGTGTGTGTATATATATACATATACATATACATATATAAAGTGTGTAGAGTCGATCGCACCATTCATCACGTATGCAGGTAGAACAGATAGCACTGAGAAAAAGTCTTTTACCATTTTGCCAATTAAAAAATATCGCCCAATACGCGCGAGTATTAGTGTGTGGCGAGAAAGAATGACCCAGGATGAATCCAAAAGATTGCGGTTGCTAGGCGCGCGACGAAGTTTTGGGAGGAACTCTACAAATGACAACAGTTATGTATAAGCGATACATGATAACGATGGATTCTCGCGTCTAGCAAACCACACATCAATAATTTGTCCATTTTTATTATGCGTTAATATTCGCGCACATTGGCCAATATTTTTAAATGAATTTCTTTATAATTATTGCGAAATCGCAAAATAGTAAAGAAGTTTTCTTCTTGGTTTCATCTGCTCCACCTTCACACGGGTAGTCATCCGGAGTCAATTGCATCACCGGCATCATCCGGTGATGCAATTGACTCCGGATACCGGAGGTATATATGTCAACTTTATCATTTAGAAACGTCTACAGATATTCAATCGAGTTTTGGATATTGCAAACACAATCAAAACATATAACAAAAAAGCCAAGCTTTCATCTGTTTCTACCAAATTAATAGGTCGAATGGTCTCTGCAATCTCCAAATTTAAAAATAATCCAAATTCAAAAATAACAAACATTTGTAAATAATTCTGAATAATGGAATTAATAAATATCCGGAATAAATAATAACTCTTATTAAAAAATTTCATCACAACTGTAATATATGAAATCTCTACTCTCAATTCACATTTGCAAAATGTAATTTAAATGTAAATTACCAAGATTTCAAAAAATTATTGAAGTTACAAGAAATCATATTAAATATGAATGAGAATAATATATAATATAAGAAAATATATATAATTATATATGAAAATACTATATTATTTTAATTGATTTTTTGTCACCTTTAAATAATCTTTTAGAAATAAATATGTTATATTTTATACATTAAGTAAAAAATAGATTCTTTTTAGATTAAAAATTTTATAAATAAATTTTTAATTTAACAAAGAAATCTATATACACATTCTTTCTTTCTGTGTATAATACTTTATGAAGCAGAACAATTTCAGATAAGGTGGTTTTTTATTTTTGTCGGTCTCTGTCGTGTGTGCGCACGTATGTGAGGGTGCGTGCAAGTTTGTAATAAATATTAATAATACCTCCAAAATTAAACGATGGAATAGTGGTAAATGCTTCCTGCAGTTTTACTGTCTTTTTTTTATTATCTTGTAGTACTTCCACGGGCATTAATTTAAAGATATTATTTAACAGACAAGGAAAAAAATCATTTCTAAAATTCATATCACATGTTAAAAATACATAGAAATAGCACATAAGCTATTATTAATAAAATTAAAATATTGCACTATAGCAATATAGAAATAAATAGAGTATACATCCTGAATATATTATACTCACTTCAATATTTCGGCATATTGATATCGTAAATCACTGTGAGCCTCTGCACACATATCTAACACAATTGTCCACAATAGCAAATATCCTAATGTATATGTATAAGAATCTGTAAATGGTTGGATTGTGCAGCTTATTGTATCACATAATCTAAAAAAATAATAATATAATATAATAATAGAATAAGAAATATACACATATCTAATTAAAAATTGATATAAAATAATTTATTAAAGGAACTTACTTGAACTCCATGAGCATTGCATTCACGATATTTTGTGTATTTAATAACACTGTTTTGAATCTCCTAATATTAAAATTGTTTGATTCAAAATTATCAGATTCGATAAGAATTTTGTCACATTGTACAAGTTTTGGTACTATATGTTTCAATGCATGATAGGCTCCCAATTGAATACTAGGTATAGGAGATTGTAATAATTTCAAAGACAGTTTTAACATTTCATTGAAATTAATTATTTCAGAGTGTTCGTCTACTTTTTTGAATAATATATTTTTGTCAAGAATACTAATTGATTTTCCTAAACAATCTAATAGTATGATAGATTTTAATATAACTGTATCTTGAGTGTATAAATCCGCACAAAACATCCAAGTTTTGACAATACCATTATTTATGCAATTAGCAAATACATTCACCCATTCATCCAAAAGTGCAGGAGGTAATTCTGGTATTGGTTCTTGCTTATGTTTGTTCATTAAAGTTTGAACTGCATAATATAATTGATTAACTGCTATCATTAATGCCATTATTTTAATATCAGTATAATTAAGTTCAAAATTAGTAAATAACTGTTGCCATGTAGTAAGAGATATCAAAATAAAATCCCAATGTTCATATTGTAACTTTGATGGAATTTTTTGAACGAGTGTTGTAAGCAATCTTATAACTTCTAGTAGCAAACACAACTGATTCCATGAAATATTAGAAATATCGTGATCTAAAAGTGCGATATCTTTTTTATCATATAACATAATCTTTTCTACAATTGTAGTATAAGTTGAACTATCACTTTTGAGACATATCGCAATTCTTGTGACAATGAGTGTATGAATATCGTTATTTGTTAATGATGGAATATTTTCTGGCATCCAATAATTGCTTAAGATTTGAATCGCTTGTACATATGTTTCTTCATTGTATTCTCCTTCATTATTTTTGCAATTTTCATAGTATTTTACAGGATTATCACTCATTTTAAATTCAGCATAATATGTACGAATTATATATGGCAACATATATCCATAATCTGAATGATTTTTTTGTATATGAAATAGTACATCACTATGAATATTTTTCCCAAAATATTTTTCCAAATTGATAAAACTGCTTTTTAATGAATTATAGAGCTTATTAACATCATTATAATGTTTAGAGGCTTTATAATGTTTATTGTATATTTCAGCTATACTAGCCACATATATGATATTTATCAATATCTCTGTAATTTCTGGTAAAGTTAAATCAGATAATTCAACGCTTTCTTTTGAATCTGAAAATGTGTTAATATCTGTAGTATTGGAAATTGTTAATCTATTATACAGATTATTAAGCAAATCTGTGGTAAATAAAGCCCATGATAAACAATTGGTCATATTATCCGAAGTTATATCGTTCATTATATCAATAGACATATAATGCTTGAAAATTCGTATCCTCTTCTCAATATTATGTATATATAAGTTGCCTGTCATTATTTCACCATATATCGCAATAGTGGTTGCTTCTGCAATCCATAATTTTATATCAGATGCTGTTAAAAATAATAGAATGGTTTCACTAATGCAATGAGAATTTGTGTTATTATTATTAATTATAATTTCTAAAACATCTGTTGCTAAATTTATTAATATATCTTTAACATGACATGCATTATATATTTTGCTCCAAATAATAATTGCGCATCTTTTAATAAGCTCATTAAATTCCGAATCAGATAATATCTCATTACTTTTTATAAGCCCTTCTTTCCAACTATTGCGCACAATATCAGCAGTTAAATCATCATATTCTTGAGTGCATAATTCAAAAAACGTTTTCAATATCTGTACAGCACATAATATTATTTGTTTTTGATCCCATATTAAAGTCATTAACCTTGTCATAAATGTAATAAATTCCATAGAGCAATTGTCATTTGTTCCATTTAATGAATTGCAAAATATTGACACAATCTCATTTGCTCCCTCCTCATTTATTAATAAATCTCCAGTTGCTGAAGTTTCAAAAGCTAACAAAATTAGATTCTGATTTTTTTCTAAATTATTGTATCCAGATGAAACAATCTCTTTGGCTACAGAAATTAATAACTTGGTTACACTAGTTTGTGTATACCATTTCTGTATTATAGGATCATTTCTATTACTTTCAGATAAACTACAATATATTACGTTCTTTGTTATTGCCATATCATTTAATTCAATTAATGATTTTAAAACTTTATTCTTTTCTTCATCATTTATATATTTAATAAAATAAAATATTAATTCAATGACTTGTTCCATTATTTCCAAATTTTTCAATAATAAGAATCTTAAGTTATAATTGTAAAATTCAAAGAAATCAAACTTAAATGATTTTGAAAGTGTAACAAACAATTCTCCACTTGCAAAATGTTTTATAAGTTTGTTCAGCTGTTTGATATATTCAATAGATTGCTGATTGTTCATATTATTAAAGTAAATTGTACAGAGTGCATTCACAAACTCGTAAAGTTCCGTGTTAAAAACTGTATCTGTAGAAATATCGGTAACTTTAACTTTTGATTGATTTACATTAAAATTACTTGAATCAAAAAAATTTACTTTTAATTTTTTACGGCTGTGATCTGGTAAATTCTTTAAAGTTAATAAGAATTCAATTTGAGAATCTTTTGTATCTATAGTATGTGATGTTACAATATTTTCTGATATATTTATGAGCTTGGTAAACAACAATCTCAATTCGTTCCAAAATTGCTGCATTAAAGTAATGTATGTTTTATATTCCTCATTCGTACGATTTTTACTCCAATATCGTATTAAATGTGCTACTTTGGCAAAACAAAATTCTTTCATAGAAATGCTATCTGTCATACATGCTTCTATAAATAATATAAGCTGTTTTTTGAGAAGACATATGCATAAATCTACATTCTCGACATTTATGAGAATTGAATAACGCAAGCATTCGACAAAAGAGGCTGCTATAGCCATTGTTTCTGAACGGCTCATTTGCACACTTTTGGCAAAAAATCCCTGACGCATATTGTCAAAAAAGTTCATGTATAGATCATTGGTATTAACATTCAACTTTGAAAATTGACTAATAAAAGGCAACAAATTTGGATAAACAGTGCTGGCACAGCACTGACCGCCGGACTGTAAAACATGCCATAATTTCGGTAGTACGAATTTTTCGATATTTATGACAAGATACCAATCGTCAATTTTAGTTGTAGCTATGAGCATTGATTCCCATACAGCTGATAAAATTCCAGGCTCGGATTCATCAAGACTATTCATAATAGTAGTCAATGTCCTTTTCTTTTCATTTTGCAACAGTTTATCTACATTTTCCATTATAGATGTCAATACATTGAAGAAAGCTGTTTTTATTGGCAAAGCATCGTGTTTAGCCAATTTCCAAAACTTTGAATTATTCAAAATTTTGTTATGAATCTCCAAGGTTTTATCTATTTCATGAAGTGGAACTTTTTTGAAATAATAACTATACCCTTGCAGATTCGCTACTAACACTTTCTGATATTTGGCTTCCATTTCTTCTTTAGTAAGAGATTTTTGCATTGATAATGTTTGAGCTGTGTGTACAATGATATTGTCATTAATGTATACTAAAATTTCACGTTGGTAATAAACAATTGCATCAATTATCTTCCATGGTGGAAAAGTATTATTGAAAGAATTGGTAGCAGCTGAAGCTGCTGGAGGATATGTATCATATTGAGAAATAAACCAAGCACCAGCCAATTGTTTTAAATATTTTGCTATGCCTTTTCCTATACGCTTCGCAACTGCTGCATGTGCTAACTGTGCAGCTTCTCTTACTTTATGATCTATATCAATGGATAGAGCACAATATAGTCGTGGCCAAAAAGATAACATGCTTTCTATTATTGATAATTCAGCATCTTGACACAAAGTTGCGAACTCTTGCAATGCCTGTATATATATACTTTTGTCATTTCACAAAATTTATGCAAATTAATTAAATTAATTACCTTGTATTTTGTTGTAGCATCCTTTTTATTCATTTTTTTTAGTATTATTTGAAAACTAGCATCCACACTGTTTATTTCTCCCTCATTTAAGGAACATAAAGATAAACCAGGTAAAACAGGAACATACCCTCCATCTTTAACTGCTGAGAAGCCAATATAATTGGGCATTGCAGTCCCCAAAAGTTCTGCACTGCGACTACTATTTGATGGCTAGAAAAGGATTATTTGAAGTTTTATACAATATTTCAAACATATAAAAATAAAAATAATATAAAAAATGTCATTAAAGATATGTAATTGCAAATATTGTCATAAACAAATTATTTGTTCAAGTAACAATAATTGTGTAAACATATACTATTAATGAGAATATTTAGATAATATATACTTATAAGTTATATATTACAATCATTCTTATGCATCATGCTTATAATAATGTATAATTTATATATAATTTTCTTTTACCCGTGCATTGTTTTTGGTTCGATGTGCTTGTTTATTTTTACCCATGTTAAAAATTTGATGATGTGAGAAGAATTTGAGCAATCTCAATATTTCAATATCTGTGACCTCTGATCTTCTTTTTCTTGATTTGCCTGAGAGACTTCCAGAAGGAATTGTTTATACACCATTAGCTTGATATACTAAATGATTGTGGATTTATATAGGTAGATTGTTTTCTTTAGCGAAGTTAAATAAAAATCAGTATATAGATATCGATATCGTTGCTGATTTTGTTAGTAAAAGTCAATTACGGAATATCCAGTTGGAAGTTGAGATTAACTTTTTGCAGTGATGAGTGCACTTGAGTTGTCGTATGTGATTGGACAGTGAAAGAAAACACGATTAAGGGCCAACTTCATCATCTTCGGTTAGATTAATCAACGGCAGGGTGGCAACTGAAATGATAAGAACGCTTGGTTTTTATTCATCTCCATTTTCTGTTGCCACCCTGCTGATTTTAACCGTCGATTAACTTAACCGAAAGAGGTGAAATTGGTCCTAAGGCCGGTGTAATGTTCTGTCAATTTTAAAAACTATATTTTAGCTAGTAATTAAATACCGCTTTTACCACTGCAAAATACCTATAATATAGGAATATAGAACAATTATTTAATCCATTTGCTTTTACTTCAGTTGATAATTAATTTCATTAATCGCTTATCGTTTTAGTTCCATGGACATTTAACTTAAAACCGAATATATTTTAATTCTTTTAGTAATAATAATCGATTGCGCAAGGAATTGAGAATTCCTTAGATCGATGAATCAGGAAACATTATTTAGAACTAACTGTACAGCAGTGACTTTCTAGAACTAACCTGCTGATTACTTTAGGAACAGACTTGCAAGCGAACTTCGCATTTGATAATATCGACTAATATCTAACTTGTAAGATCTTTTAATAATTAATCATACAGACAAATATATAATAATTACTCACTCTTAAAAAATAAATGCGCCGCACTTTATGGAATCATAAAACATATATAATAATAAATTGTTGAAAATGTTTATAATTCTTTTATATTATATAGTTATCCAAAACATCACGTACAAAACTTTCAATACTATTATATTCAATACAATTTAACCTTATAAATAATTAAAATTATAATAATTAAAACAAGTTATTATATAATGCTTCTATAAAGAAATGATTATTATAAAATTAATATGCTTTATTGTAGTATAACGATGCGTACACCGTTACCCGGCCGTCCACCCGCCGGACACCGCCGTCCGATGACCATCGGTCGGGCCAGCGCGCGTAATACACCGCTGTCTTATGCCCAACAGTCACGGGACCGTAGAACGAAGGCGCTATGCGCCCCATTGTATCTAAACCATTGAGCGAGCATAAATATTTATTTATATTTACATTTATACCGGTTCGGCATACCGTACCGGAACACGAGTCATGCGCTCAGGAAACCGCTCCGAGCGTTTCCGAATATTCTCGAGCCGCGAACGGGCTCAACCGAATTGTTTATTAAACAATTATCGCGCCGACGCGATACCACCGACACCAGGTATAAATAGGCGCTCTCCACACGGTAAAAAGACAGAATCTTCTCCTCTGAAGTCAGTACGATGCTCAGAGCATCCTGAAGAATCCGTACGCTTGAAAAGCGAGATCGAGGTTGGGAGTATTCCGCCTCTGCTGGGCTTTCCCAACATCCCGCAAGCAAAGCGTTTTTGACCAAACCTCCGATCATCCGGCAATATTTCTAGCGGTGGGAATTTACCCGCCACCGACGGATATTCCCGTCTGCCGGACGCTCCTATTCGAATCGCGAACTGCTCCCGCTGATCCATCGCAGAATCATTGCGAGATATCTCGCTAGCCGTCACAGGCCGACCGAGACTCGCCATTATTACGGCGACGAAATCGCACATCGAGGGCCTTAAGATCGCCCTACGCGCCGAAATTATCCGCACACGATTCGCCAAACCGCGAGACTCCCGCCCCTCGCGGAGACATTATCGCGCGCCATTGCGCCATCTATCAGACGCCACCTATCGATGACGAGCATTGATTCTTGCGCACCGCGCTCGATCCACCGCTTAAGCGTACCGTCCGCGGGTGCATTCTAGACGTGCACTCGAGCTTGTCACGAACCCGACTGCACTTCCGAGGTGCATCCGCACCCGCCGTTTATAACACGCGGAATCTCGTACGGACACCCGCCTGCGCCGCTCACAGACACACTCATTCGCATACACACATACATGTACCGATTCATTCGCGTTCCATATACCGATTCATACACCCATACACTCTGTAAACCACCACTCTGACGCAAATAAAGACAACTATTTATTTATATATAAACAAACACTCGCATTTCGTGCTTGCTATTCTTCCGTGATCCCAGCTGAGCTATCCCGCAACAGCTCTCGGGAAAACCAACCGTTACAATTCTCTATTTAAAATGTACAATTATATATATATATATATATATATATATATATATATATATGTATAGATATATATT
>JBCEWD010000005.1:381929-393987 GCA_039654425.1 Cataglyphis rosenhaueri | reverse complement strand
ACTAAATTTGAATTGTCTATAAATTATAATATATATATATATATATATATGTATGTATATATATATATATATATATATATATATATATATATATTATTAAATTATAAATATTTTCTCAAAATATTAGCTGAAAATTTTAAATAAAAATTAAATTTTATTTTGTTAGAAATATACGTATATAAATCTATAATAAATCATACATCCATAACAAATGTCTAATGGACTTCTATGATGGATTTATAGACGACACCTACCGTGGAGATAATATGAATTTCTATTAGAAATCTATACAATGTCCACTGTGGAAATAGATGCCACATGGAGCTATGGAGACTATATGGACGTCCAATAGATATCATATTCCGTGTGGGATAACTTTATAATTTCCATCTTATTACCAGAACTGAAATAAATAGAACAAATAATTCCATAAATAAATAAGCATAAATATTATCCATATTAACAAAGATTTTATATTATAAAATATTAATTAAGCTGAAAAGAATGCGCATAAAAGGCCTCATATCGGTGACACCTGATATTATGACCAATAAGTCGAACGGATTTGCGACGGCTACGAGCGCCGAAACTTAAATGGTAAATAAGCATATCGATTGACAATTCTCAGAAGAATTGTTGCTAAAAATCTTTCTTCTCGGAAGTTCTTCACTGAATCATCCTAAGAACATTCCAGAGCGCAACGCGTGATCTGCACACGGCCCGAAAACCCTTCGTTTGGATAGTATATAAGCCGGCGATTTCGAACTTCAGGGCATTCATTCATAGTCAGCATTATAGCACAGTATTTCATAAGCATTATTTCACGAGCATTCAGTAGTCGCGTTTCATTACTATTTCACAGTGAAAGTACTTGGGTTCATTACTATTTCATTATTATTTCGTACATTATTGTTCAAGTATTCGCTTCGTATTATTCGTTCATTATTAAACTCATTCACTCACGAACTCATTTTCGAATCATTCATCCGCTCTACATCTAGTCATTGTTCGCGTATTCGTTATACAATTTTGATTAACACATTAATTGCTATTATTGTCGATTCAGTATTTAAATTGTATAAAAATTAAGGAAATAATAAAAGACTGTGCATACGTCTGTGTACTTTTATCCGGCCTACTTCATCCATGACCTAGGTCTTAAAGGACGAGAGAAGGGTCTAATAAAGTACGACCAGAACTTGAGCAGAAGGAAGGATTTTCGTGCCACATCACGGTAAGTATTTACAGTTAAAACCTATAAACCTCTACTATAAACCTTCGTCTTTCCATAAATATTAGAAACTTTATTTCAATTGACTGACAATCCTTAATATCATTCAATTACCTTTTCATCCTCTAAATAATAAGAAATCTTCTGTCAAGCATTAGCAAGTTGCTGACAGTTTCCAGTCAGTCAACTTTAATCTATTATCCTACTATTATTTGAAACATCTCCATAATATCAATACTAAGTAAGATTTAGAAATTCCATGCAAAATATACACTACTGTTGTCATTTAAATCTGATTTAATCTTGCAACAATTTGTTATTTTCCCCGAAAATCCATCATTGTTGAGCGTTGATCAAGGTGCCCTGGCGGCGCTTCCTATCGATTTAAAAACTTCCCACAAGAAATGACAACAGGAGATTAAATTGAAATCAAAATTTATTATCTAATTTTCTGAACACAATCCAATCTTTGAACCTAGTTGCCGAACGCTGATTACGGTGCGCTGGCGATATTACCCGTTCTCTTTAAAATTCCATCGTTGCCGAGCACTTATTACGGTGCCTTTGGCGACATTCGACCTCTTTTCTAAATCTTCTCTTTCTATCAGAAGTTTAGAGTCATAATATAATCAAGTATTGATATTAAATAAAAGATTTTATTCCTTAAACAATTCTCATAATAAATTAATTAGATCTAACTAACATTCCATTATTTAGTCTCCACAAATTTATTTACTCTTAATTTTTATTATAATATTCCTTTTCAAATCTTAATTCTCTAAATCCTATTCTTTAAACCTCATTAACCTTCGAATTATATATACATAGTTGCGCCTATATCCCTAAAATACCTAATGAAATCTCCTAGTAACCAACTAGTTCCGCGTCTACGTTTTTCCCCTCGATCCACTAAGTTAGTTTTAGCTCTCGGCGTCTCAACAGCTCTATTCTCTAACTCCCTAACGACAATATTACTAGCATGATTTGTCGTTATGCAGAATTGACGACACTATAACAAAAAACGGTATTCTATAATTCAGTGTAACAATATATGTCGATAAAATATTTAATTTTATCGGTAAAATTTCGAAGGGTAAAGGACCCCTCGATAGCCCGTAACGACATAAAACGACACTAGTAAAATAGTGGATTTTACGATTTAGTGCTGTGTGTTACTATTATTCATTGTCATAATAATTTAATTTTTGCAACAAACTATAATAAAAAAAGAAACGCGAGTGCAAAGTTTCAAAGATTACAAAATAAAAACCGGAAACAGCATAATTTATTATATTCTTGACGCGTTCTGCTATTTTTTCTAAAACAGATGTATTAAATTCAATAAATATTTTTATTGTACATTTTTATAATTTAATTAATTAAATTTTTTTACATTATACACATACATTAATAATAAAATATGTATATATATATAATAGTTGTATAATGTAATTAAGTTTAATTTATAATTTTATATTATATATAACATATAAATACTTACTCTGTCATGATTTTTTTCTCTTATACATAAATATTATATAATAACCAATAATAACTATACATAAATATAATACATAACCAATAATAAAAACACATCACTTTGTCGCGTTTGTCCAATCCATTTAATAAGTTCTGTTAACATGAGAATATGATTGGTTGAAACAAAAATAATAGTTGTCAATAAAAATATATTTATTTCGATAACGATATCGGAATCACATTTTGTAACAATATCGTATCGCTAGGCTGAATTACAGAATAGGTTTGTCGTTATATTGTCGTTAGCGCAAGCAACGATCGTCGCTACATAACGATAACAATACCATTGTTACAAAGTTAGAGAATAGGCCTGGGGTATAGCCGATGGAAGCAGGTTACCCTATAAAAGTAGAGATCTTTTTCTCACTAACTGAGATATAGAGAGAAAAAGATCGTCGCTGAGACGTAACACCGATATTTATAATCCGTTCTTATATTTAAGACTTAAGATCCTTAAGATCCCATTCAACCAATGAAATGGCAGCATAGCAGCTTAAAACCGTACTTAAGATCTTAAATATAAGAACGGATTATGAATACCGACTTAAGATCTTGGAAGAGATGACCACAGGAGCATTCAGATGAATTGGAGATATTTTTTTCTCAAAGGTGGCTTTTTGTTGTCGTGTGATAGGTTCTTATTCTTGAGATAAATGTTATGATTGGTCTAGGGAGATCTTCCTTAATATTAGCAATATATGTAATACTACTATATTGCTAGTCAAAGTTTCTTCTTTTTTTTTAATTAAAAGGATCCGTAAAATCTGTTTTACTGATCAAAACGCGAATATTAAGTTAAAGAGTTTAATCTTTTTGTTTATTATAGATGTCGACAAATCCTTTTCTATAATTAAAGTATACATAATAACGTAGTGAGTTAGACATGATTTTATAAAAAGTAAAAAAAATTACAAAATTACAGTTTTGTTATCGGCTTCTGCCGTCAACATTTACTAATATAAAAGATTTGTAATTTACACGTGCCTAATTAGTAAATTACGCTCTCGGTATTTTATCAAAGAGTATCTGTGAACTTAGAGAAATGAATTTAGAAGCTTTTTAAAAAAGATAATGCAATCTAAAATTTTTGTGCATATGTGTATGTGCGAAATCGAGGCTCAAGAGTAAAACAGAGCAACAGATTAGCGTGATGTTGCGATAGACAGAGCTGCAATTTTACATGACAAAGATGGATGTAATCGTACTTTTTTCGTCTCTTTCATGTGTGTAGAGCAAAATACATGTATGCAGAGTATGCATACTCTAATATTATTGCAGTTTCTCTATCTTTCTTTTTCAATCATACATTCTGTCTCTTTCTAATCGCTCGCTCATTATGTACTACGTATCGTTTCATGCTCCTCATATATTCACTTGCGCTTCTTTCTTTCTCTCTCTCTCTCTCTTCTTTTGTTTATTTATTATTCTTTCATTTCCATTATTATATTTTTATATTTGTTCAACATTTATTCTTCTATTTTATTATTTATTATTATTATTATTATTTTATTATATATTTAATCCTTGCTTTGCGGCTTCCGGTATTCATTATAATCTTTATTACATTTATTCAACAAATAAGTATTTGAATATTTTAATATTTAAACATTTATAACATTTATAACTCTGTAGAACATAAAACATAATACAAACAAAACATGAAACATGAAACATAAACTATAAACTATACATTTTAAGCTGTACATTATATAAACTATAACTCATAACTTATCATTTATAAATTGTAAATTGTAAATTGTTAATTGTTAATTTATTTATTTTAATTTATCTCTTTCCTTCTTTTAGTCTTTTAGTCTTTTAACCTTTTAACCTTTTAACATTTTAATCTTTTAATCTTTTAATCTTTTAAACTTTTAAAAACTTTGTGCTCCGTCCACCTAACTCTGACCTTTTTCCTTTACTTTTTTTCCTCTTTCCTGTTCAATTCTTTTCATTATCTCTAATCCTTTCCCCTCTTCACTCAGAAATTCGCTGATTTGCATGTCATTCCTGGTCGTCAGGCATTCCCTTATCACATGTTCTATACTCTCTTCCTCTTTTTTGCATATTCTGCATATCCTATCCTCTGCTTCCCTCCAGTATTGGTCTCCTTTCATCTCAGTCTCCCCACATCTATATCTTGCTATTAGACACCTATCCTTTCTTTTCTTCTTCCCCTAGGTATTATGGCAAATCTTCTGTAATTATGTCCTTATATATATTATTGTATCTTGATTCATTTATTTTCTTCTCTTTTCTCCAAATCTTTTCCAGTATTATTTTAACTATTTCCTGATTTCCTTTTTTTTTCTTCTATTTTAATTCTTCTTTTTCCATTCGTATATATTTTTAATAATGTTCTTCTTGTTGCTTCCCATTTGCTCTCTTCTCCTTCTTTTCTTTCTTTTTCTGAGTCTTTAATACATTCGATTATTATTTTCCTGTCAGAATTTCTTGTCTTTTCTTCATATTTAATGACTCTTCTCATTGCTTCTATTCTTTGTTCTATCATTTTCGTCTCTTCTACTAAACTGAATTTGGCGTTCTCCTATCCAATTCTAATATCCATTTGATATACTTCCTCTTGATCCTATCCAGTCTAGCCTCGTTCTTCCACCCCCATATTTCTGCTCCGTATATCACTATCTACTAAAGCGTCAAACATTTTTGTTTTTCCTCTATAGTCGTTCTTAAAAAGCTCTCCTATACTCCACGTCTTCTTCAATCATCGCCCTCTTGAGTCTTTCCCTCACCTGCTTTTCCGCTCTCCCGTTCTTTTGTAATATGTAGCCTAAATACTTTATTCCCTTTATACTTCCTCTATGTTTTCCTCTCGCCATTTTCACTCTCTATTCTTCTTTCTTCCTCTTCCATTTTTAAACACTATTATATTTGACTTCTCTGGGCTTAAAATCAGCTCCCTTTTTTCTAAATATTTCTTAAATCGCTTCAGCATTCCTTTTAATTCTTCCTTGCTCTTCGCTAACATGTCTGCATATGTCATCGTCCAAAATTTGTTCTTTCTTATTGTTACTCCTCCTGTCTGTTTCTTCTTCATTTCATCCTCCAGATCCGCCACATATATATTAAATAGTAAGGGCTCATAGGACACCTCTGACGCACCCCCTTTTCCGTCCAAAAAGCTTCTGTTTTCCTGTCTCCTACTTTTACTATATTTATCGTCTTCTTGTATGTTTCCATGATTCTTCTTCTTAGATGATTCTTCTTACTCTTTTTGTAAATCGGGCTAATTATTCCTTTATTCCATTCTTCCAGTAATCTTCCTCCATTTCTCCATACACTATTTAACAATTTTCATAATACTTCCCCTATTTCCTTTGGTATATATCTCCACGTCTCATTTTCTATACCATCTTTCTCCGGTGCCTTGGCCATTTTCAGTTTCTCCAGTTGTCTTATCAGCTCTTTGACAAATCCTGGATCTCTTCTTCATTCTCTTCCTCTTCTTTTATCCCTTTTAATTCTAATACAACTCTTCTTTTCGTTCCTTCCAGTAAGTTCATAAAATAATTTTTCCAGCTTTCCAATTTTATACCTTCATCAATACTTTCTCTCTTCTTACCATATTTATTTATATACTTCCATGCCTCCGCTTCCGTTCTGATATTATTTATCTTTTCTTCTTCTTCCTTTTCGTGCTTCTTCCTCTCCTCTTTGCACCATATCTTGTAATCTTTTCTTTTTTGACATATTTATCATGACTAATCTTACCCTTTTTCATCCTTCTTAACATTTTTCTTAAATACCTTTTTTCTCTCTTTCAATCCTTACTATGCCATTCCTTTTTTCCCAGTCTCCATAACAATATCTTTTTTTCTTTTTTCATAATTAAACTTTTTACCTTCTCCTTTAGCTTCTTCCAAATATTATTATTCTCTATTTGCGTGCTTTTCTATCCTTCATATTTTACATGATAACTTTCTCTTCCCTCTTCTGTCCAATCACTTTTTTCAATCACTTTTTTCAAACTTTAATTTTTCTTTCCTCCCTTATTATATTTGTTTCTTACTGTAATTGTTCCTTCCAATTCCACTTCCAATAGCACATGATGCATCTGATTCTATCTCCTTCCACTATCATTTTGATTTTCTTCAGCCTTTTTATTTGTTATCACATAGTTCACTACTGATGCTCCCCGTTCACCGATATACGTCCATCCTCCTTTATTACTAAAATTTCCGTTTAAAATCATCCATCCTCTTTCTTCTATTTTTTTCTACTAATATTCTTCCTTCTCTATTTACCATCTTATCTATTGATTTTCTCGTTTCTCTTATCTTCCTCTCTCATTGGTCCTTTCTTGTCTCCCGTTCTTGCATTGAAATCTTCTCCGACCATTAGATGTTCTCCTTTCTCGACTGAATACCATGATTATTCTCCATGTGTTTCCGTTATATCTCAGTTTTATCTCCCACTGCTTGATAACTCATATCCCTAATGCTTATGTCTTGCAAACTCTTATTAACAGCTGTTATAATTCCCCCTTTTGCTTTTCCTTTTCTATTCTCTCTTCTTGTCGGCATACAGCCATCTAAATTTACTTGACACGCTTCCTTTAATTTTCTTCCCCTCTTCTTTATCTAACCAAGTTTTTGTTAATCCTAATATATCAAATCCGTCTAAAAGTTCCTACGTATTCTCATATTTATTCAACAGACCTGCTACATTCCAAAAACAAATTTTTAAACCCCCCATCCCCCTACTTCCATTTTCACTATCGTTGTCTCATTGTCTTCTAATTTCTTTTCTTTCTCATTCCATCTGTACATGCTATTTTCAATATATATCTTCATATATCCTACTTTTACTTTATTTCCTTTCTCTTTTTCCTCTCTTGCCAATGCTCTTAACTTTTCCTGAACCTCTCTCTCCTCCCTCGTCAAATTATTTTCTATCCATATACCTGGCCTTAAATTCCTCTTATTATTCATTACCTTTCTCTTTTGCTCCCAATTATTCAAATTCGCTATTACAATTTCCTTGTTTTCTTCTATTTTTACTTTATATGCCTTTTTCGTTTTCACTTCTATTTTTAAATTTCCTTTTACGAATTCTTCTACTTCTTTTTCCGTGTTACCTGTTATTCATTTTACTCCTTTTATAACTATGTTATTTTTACGGTACTATCTTTCTCTCTTTTTATTATTTCTCTCTAACTCCATTATTCTCCTCTTCAATTCTTCTTTATCCTCGTTCCACATCTTCTTCTCTCTTTCCCTCTCATCTTGCCTCACTCTTCTATCCTGCGCTAATTCCTTCCTAATTTTGTCCATTTGCTCCGTTATAAATTCTTGCATCTTTACGTATATCTTTTCTATCACTTTTTTCAAATTTTCCGCGTGCTCCTCTTCTCCTCTTACCCACTTATTCAGCGTCTTACCTTCCGTCTATGCCCTGCTTTTACCCATCCTTTCTACCATTGGCGCCATCTGTCTGTTCTTCTTCTCAACTACTTATATCTTTCTTCTTCCCTCGCTAACCTCACTTCTTTGTTGTTACCTTTCTTTTCCTTTTTCCTGCTTTTTTACTGCTTAATTTCCAAAGCTCCCTTCTTTCCTATGTCTTCTCTTTCCCTTTACCTCTCTCCTCTTTACTCTGCCCTATCCTCCCTTTATACTAACCGTTCAATTTTCTATCTTAATATTCTACTAGATATCCGCACATGTACTCTCTACCACTACGTAATCGGAAGTCCCTTCTATTTTATTCTTATCTTTCTACATGTAAATAAATAAATGAATAAATTTATGTATTTCTATTGTACACAACATAAATGAGATATATAAGTTATTTTCTTTTTTTATTTTATTATAGTTAAATATAACAAATGTATATACAAAAACATACACACATGTATAATACCTTTTTTTATTTATAAAAAACACAATGTTTCATTAATGCTCTATAAAATAAAGATGAATAATTTCATATATTATCATGTAGGAAAAGAAAAATATAAAGAATAAAAATAAAACAATTAAAAGAATATAATAATGGCAATGAATATAATAAAGAACAAGCAGAGAGAGAGAGAGAGAGAGAGAGAGAGAGAGAGAGAGAGAGAGAGAGAGAGAGAGAGAGAACAAATAAAAAGAAAGTGATATAACTAACATGAAAGAGTTTAGAGGTCTCGCTCGCGAGGTTCGCTTTATCTACATATAATCTTTCGGGTTATGTATCGTTACTGTAAAATTTTTGTTTTTTGCACTTATTAATTCGAAAATAATTACAATGAATTAATGATATTTTGCCGATTAAAATAATATTAAATACGATATAAATCGGATAATTTTTAATCAATTATGTAATTAAAATTATAATTACTATAATATTAAAAATAATCCGATTTATATCATTTTAATCGCAAAAATGTAATTAATCCATTACAATAATTTTCAGATATATAAAATGTGAAATATAGAATTTCTATTTTCTATAGTAAGGTGATATATATATACAATATATCAAAGATATATATATCAAAGATTACAAATAAAGGGCCTGGCGAGCGAGACTTCGGAACTCTTTGATTTGTCATCTCACTTGCTCTTTCATTCTTTCTTGCTCTCTCTTTTGTCGACTTTTCAGCATCAAGATCTTTTCTTATCTACAAAATATAAATCTTTTATAGAATAAAAACTGAAACTTGCATTTTGCATTTTATCAGTATGAATATAAATATAATGGATTATTGAGATTCTTGCGATTAAAATGATACCAAACATGGCATAATCGATTTATTTTTAATCAATTATCTAATTATGATTACTTATTTCATTAAAAATTATACGATTTATATCATTTAGTATCATTTTTGCGCAAGAATGTCGTAACATATGTGTAATATACAAAGATAATACAATTATTATTAATTATACAGAATAATCCATATTAATATACATATAAATAATTAATTTTATATATTTTTTTTGTTAAAATAGAAATAATATTTTTGTTTTTATAAAATTAATATAATATAATATTTTATTTTGTTAATGTTTCGGTCATAGAATATTAATTTATAAAGCTAAAGCGGGGAACACACACTTTTGCATAAGCGCATAGTCATAAGTATAAAGAAATTGATTGGTTCATTTTGTTAGGCATATGTTTGTGGACCAATCAATTTCTTCATGCTTATGGTTATGTGCTTATGCAAAAATGTGTATTCCTCGCTTAAACATTTATAAAGATGTGCTTATAAAGATTAGTTTTCATTTTCATCATTACGCGATATCTATAGCAATCAGTATGTATGTATGTATCAGGCAGTAAGTCGGCTGTACGCACACACATATGCAAACAGACGCACGCGATCGTATCGGTGTGCGGCAGGCTCAAGCGAGGATCTTTATCATCGTTAGTATAGATATAATCGATATGACCGAGAGCTCAGTATTGTAAACTTTTTCACCACATAAATATATATTATGTATATATATAATGTATATATATATATATATATATATATATATATATATATGTATATATAATATGTATATATAACAATATGTATATATAAAAATATGAACACGAATATCGAAATGGCATTTCTCTTAAAAAATATATAGAAGAGTACACGTTATTATGTAACCAATATTCAAATTGTGTTCAATGCAATAAAGACACGCATGTATAATTTTACTATCACACGCTTAGATATGTTTGGATATATATGCCAGATAAAGCAGTAAAAATATATTGTATTATTCTCATTTGAATATATGAAACACAATGCAAGAATTGCGTCTTCTATTATGCATGTTTGATTTAATTTAATACTGTCGGTAATAGCGGAACTACAAATGCCGATATTATTGGCAAATTTAGTTACCTTTAGATGAAGGCGCTAACCCATCGGAGTTCGCTCGTCGCTTAAAGATCCCCTTAACTGCGTAAGATTTATTAAACCCACCACAGCCAGAATATAGTCTGATTGAGATTATACTTAAATGTTTTTTTGTAGATACTATAATTTTGTGAACTGAGTTGAATTTTGTGGAACTTTAAGATTAGATTTGCAAATTGTGCTTTTTGAGAAATGTAAGAATGGATGAGATAATTTGAGAGAGTTTTTTTGAGTAAATATATTGTAAGAAGGAGGTTTTTTGGTTTTTTTTGAGAGAGGAGAGGAGAGTGTTTCTGTGGTTTAGAGATATAGAGCAATGCCATAAGATGTGATTGATGTCTTGAATGACGGCAGTCACAAACCGAGGACAAAACTAAGTTGCAGCGAAATAAGCTGTGTTTAAGATTGTAATGATTGCTCCTGATTCGACAAGAGACGACAATCGCCTCACGATCCAAATTAATGTCATGAAATCATGGTTTTGTAGCAAAAGGAGGGTAGAGTTCGAAGTATTGTTTACCTACTGTTTGAGCTTGATTAAGAAAATAATTGGTGGTGTCTTTTTGAAGGTCGATGAACGGTAAAATAAAGAAATCACTAGAAAAGATGGGGTTTTGTAAAAAATTTCCGTAACGGATAGCCTTTTTAACTAAATGGTCAGCTGTCTCGTTGCCTAGGATTCTAATGTGGGATGGAATCCAAATAATGGTTATATTAAAGTTACGGTGATTGGCTATGCTTAATTTTTTTTGATGGACAGAATTAAAGTTTTGATTTTCAAGAAAATAGAAGAAATTGCTTCTACAACATTTCGAGCATCGGTAAAAGTGGACGCTTGTTCGATACCTTTTGAAAGGATTAATTCAAGACAATGTGGCAAAGCTAATGCTTCATCGGTGTAAACAGAACCATATGTGAATGAGTGAATTTTGTATAAATGTTGAGTGTTTAAGGATAGAGAGTAGATGACAAACTCAACGTGAGATTCTGGATTAATTTTAGAGGCATCAATATAAAATACATGTTTTGAAGAAGATCTCTGTAATAAGAGAAAAAGTAAGTTGGTATAAGTGCTTGTCGTAGTTCCTCTAAGAGGTGATTTGGAGTGAATTCAACTTTGGATAATATATGAATAGACTCATATGCAAAGTGATAAATGGAGGGATCTTTAAAGGAGGCTATTTTAGGTTTAAATTTTTTGTACGTAAGAAATGCTTTGTAAATGAGAAAACATTTAGGTAGGTTGTATCTATCGTTCTTGATTTGGTTAGTTTGATGTAGATTGTGAAGCTTGTTTACCGGGTGTGATTCGTCAGAAAGGGCCTTGAGAATATATTAAACTTGTAACGATGCGTTACCCCCATCGTTCCCGACACGTCATCCGTCGGAAGTCTGCCGCCCGGCGAACACCAGCCGGG